>SCDZ01001276.1:0-16803 GCA_004143845.1 Drosophila lacertosa
TTGCACAAAATAATAAAGCTTGTACCTTTAAATTATGTACTTTAAAATATAAACTTCACAAGATAGGGAAGGCAAATTATGCAAAAATATAAATAAAAAGTTGACGAATAAAGAAAACACGTCTGATGCGCTCAAGCTGAGAAAGTACTTAAACTTCACAGTGGGCAATGTGCATTATAGAGGAAACAGAATCTACAAGACCAATGTTTAAAAAGTGGTGGTTTTTTAATGCAGTTGCTGAGCACGATGAAAGTTATAATATGAAGATGAGAACTAGCGTCCAAAAAAAAAGATAAGTTAACGAGAAATTTTTAACAACTACCAAAGCAGTAGTTATTAGTCATAACAACTTAAAAAAGGGCTAAGAGAGTTGTTTATTTGGTTGGGTTAGTAGACTGCCACGATGACGTCATATAATTATTCAAATTAATTTCCAACTGAGCCAACCTTATAGAACCCGGTATATCATCAAGTGCCTTCATCTTGCAATTTTCAGCAAGCAGAAGATTCTGCACTACAGCAATTTGTTAATTGCTCGTTAAGTGAGAACATTATGCATGCTAAATGTGCGGGTATTAATGGGCGTGATACCGGCAAACTCGGGGCCATAGCCAAGAAGGGATGTGCCCTTCATCTTCAATGTTGTCGCTATACCCTTCCCCCTTATTAACCCCCTTGGCGGCATCGCAAGAGCTGACAATCGTGCCTGTTATTGTATTTTCCAATTTCCGTGTTGTTAGTAGTCGCAAAGGTAAATCCTCCCGAACTCAAGTTCAAACTACTACTACTAATGTTGTTGCGCCTTCAAACTCCAAAACTTCTGCTAGAGTCACAGTTACGAAGTTTAACTTCTCCACTCCCCGAAAATTAATGTTCCTCGTGACTTGTTCTCAATTATTTGTGATCCTAAATTTGACAGATCACATGATTGTGCACGAGGTTAAGCCTAAAAGCCGAAATCAGCAGTTGCCTCTCATCTTCCGTATACATCCTTACACGCCTGGAACAGTGCACCAAAAAACTGATAACTTCCGATATTTTCCTAACATATCATAATGTTAGAGGGCTTCTGTCCAAATCAAAAATACTTTATTTGAATTACATTTCTTTCCATCAAATATTGTCGCATTCTCCGAAACACGGTTAAATTAAATAATATCTGATTGTGAAGTGCTTTCGAATTCCTACTCTATATATAGACAAGATCGACCGACTAGTAGAGGTGGTGGGGCTTTGCTGTTAAAACGTCGCTAGAGACAAAACTTGACCAACTTACAATGAGTAATGCTGAGTTTATTTCTTTAAAAATTACTCTCGCATCTTGCTCGTTGTATTTAACTTGCTCATATATCCGTGCTTCTTCTAACATTGAAACGTACATGCAGCAGCTATATTGCATAAGTGAAGTTTCCCCCCATGCCCGTGATAATGAAATATTCGTTGTATTGGGTGATTTTAACATCCCAAATATTTCGTGGTCATCTTTCGCATCCTTAAATTACTTTGTTCCTTCAAGCCAACATGACTTTTTAGATGGCATGCTTGACTTTTCGTTGTTTCAGATTAATTCGATTTCTAATCAGTCTAATATAAATCTTGATCTAATTTTTATCAACGATCAGCTTAATGTAAATGTCTCTAGGACCTCCCTCTGTCTGTCCCCGAAGATATGTATCACCCTACATTAGAAGCCACTTTATGTGATTGCAAATCTTCCAATTTGCATTCACCTCCCTCCTATTATCCCCGCCGTTGTTTTCGTAGAGGAAACTACGCTTTATTAACTGAGCTTATTTATGCAACCGATTGGTCAATTCTGTATGACGCGGTTGACATAAATATTGCTGGAAATTTCTTTTATAATACTTTGAATTTACTCTTAGATGTGTGTATTCCAAATAGTATCCCCTTAACCAATTTTTCGAATCCACCATGGTTCACTAGAAGACTGCTAAACTTAAAAAATATTAAATCAAAATGTTTTGAAAAGTTTAAAAAGTCTGGATCCAGTTTTGACTTGTCAAAATACCTCTTAACAAAACTTTGTAATTTTTAATTAGCAGTGTATAGAATAGAATCGTATATAATTCCTCTCCACAAAAAAGGTGGTAAGTATGTTGTTACGAACTAGCTAAGTTGTCAGACATCCCAAAATTATTAGAAAAAATAATGACTGCTTTCTTGCAGCATCCCTACAAGTCTCTAATAACCCCTGCCTAGCATGTTTTTGTTAAAAATCGGTCCACTATGACCAATTTGTTAGATCTACCTCATTGGGTAATGATGGTTTCTTAACTAAAATAAAGACTGATGTTATTTATACTGACTTCAGTAAAGCTTAATACCTTAATATTTTACTTGTTAAAACTTGATTGGATTTCTTCCTATTTAAAGGGTAGAACCCATTCTTATTGACATCTGATACCTTAAAGCTGGTTCAATTTTCCTCTGGAGTACCTCAGGGTAGTCACCTTGCACCATTTCTTTTTACATTATTTATTAATTACCTACCTTCAGTATTAACTCATTCCCGTATACTTATGTATGATGATGTAAACGTATTTTATTATTATGATGATTTAATTTCTATTCAAGTGGTGTTTAGCCAATCAGTTGTATTTAAATTATTCGAAGTGTTTGCTTATACCATAGTACTATGCACTCAATATAATACTTTTTATCACGTATTCTCCTCTGAAATCTCTCTTTCCATAATCAAATCTTTGCTTTCGGCAAATCACTGATCACTCGGCATAGCTTGCCGGATTGGCTAAATATTCACCCCCACCGGATCTGTGGTTTGTCATTTATTTCTAAATCTTTCTCTATCTAACCTATATTAAAATTTTCACTTTCTTATGTTCATTTTGTTATTATAAGACTTAGTTTAAGAGTTACATTAACATAGACATATATTTTTAACTACTCCTATTTATTAAAGCTGTGGGTTCTATTAACATCACTGACAAAACTTGCTGTGAACAGTGGCATAGCTGGCCGGACTGACAAATAAAATATGGTGTCGGTGATGTTATTAGAAATATTTGTTTTCTTTAGGCTTTTAGCAAGTAAGCTTTTGCAGTTTATATTCTTTTAATTACATGAGTTAACACTCGTAAAGTCAATAAATATCAAATAAATAAATAAATAAGGTATAATGTCACGATGAGTCTTTTAAATTCGTTTAATACTTAGCTTAATGTGCTCTCCTTTGAAAGCACCCTGACGCAAAATAATCAATATTTCGCCTAATTAAAAAAATAGTGCCACTTAGGGTATAACTTAAAACATTTTAAAATTTGTGCAATAATACGTATTTGTATAAAATTAAGCAAGCAAGCGATAACAAAAAAAGATGATTCGATGATCGGACAGAACATAGCAGCAAGCTTTGACGTTTGAAAGAGAAGTGTAAAAGGGCATCGCCTGCATTTCGAATATTGTCAAGTTGATAAACACGGTGTACTTAAGGTACCCAAAAAATCTGCATTTAATATTATTTATACATTTTGTTATAAATAAGGTAGGCGGGACCGAATAATTATGCTTATTTTATATATTATATGTAATTTTTTATCAAACAATTACGAATATATTTAGAGCTGTAAACAACTCTAGAAAATTACTATTAACTTCAGAGTGCCCTTTCGATTTGAGTGTATTAACACCATTCTTTTCTCAAATAATGACCCACCTGCGTAGATCGCTAATGTATGGCTAGCAGCGTGGAGTCGTAGTCAAGTGTGATCGAGTTGATTCCTGAAAGAGATAGCATGGCCCGAGCAAGCTTGCCAAGCTGACTTTGCAGACCTTAAAACGACAGCTTTAATACTGTCGTTAGTTAGCTTGAATACTATTTTTTAAATACCCTAAAATATTAATTTATTATCAATTCATAGTTTATTTGCCTTTGCCAGTTCGATAACATCTAAATGTAATATCTTCAATTGGGAATGTGTCATAAAGTAAACATTATTGAAAAATGCTATAAACTAATTTTAATTCAACATTTCTTTTTTGGCAGAAACAGATTTTTTTAATGCATTTTTATAAAATTTTGTTTAAATTTCTGTGGACCAATCTAAAAAGACAATTTTGGGTGCTCGACAGCTAAGAAAATATTTATCGTAGTTTAAACGGGTTTCAGATTACTTACCAAACGATACAATAAACATTTGCTGCAATATTAGTTTTCATTTATTGTTTTCATGTTTTAGATATTTCAAATTTTTTTTAAACCAATTTTTAAATTATCTATTTACTAACATTGCCTTCCTCATTTGTAGAATTGTTTAGATCACTATTGTTGCATGTATCTCCTGACCCTCCACTTATATTTGCCACATACAGTGCTGGATCAATTACTTTCGGAATGGGTTTGATTTCCGTTCCTAATTCCTTTTCAATGCGATGAAGGTCAAACCTGTCCTCGTAGGTTATTAAGTTTATAGCGATTCCTAAGAGAATAAAAAAATAAAGTAAAGAATAAAATTAGTTATCTTAAAAAGATTTAATGAAAGTTGAATATGAAGAAAAATTGGGCAGTTTTATTCTGATGCCGAATATGTATAGTTATATCACTAAGTGGATGTAAAAGCGGTTCTCACATATTAATATTATGAATATTGTCTATAGTTTATTGCCTGATAAGCTTCGTGGGATTTGAAGCTCTGCTAACATTAACAAATTTTAATAAACTTACACATCGAAAAAATTAAAAAATGTTTTTTTTATGTGTACGAACGGTATTATTATTGTTCTTTTTGAGTAAAATATTCCAAATGTGTTTGATACAGCGCGATAACTACTCATAGTGTAATGTACAATTGTGAAACAAAACAATAAAATTGGATATGAGAGTTGAACTAGGTTTTTCTAAACTCTAAAAAAATAAACTCTTTTCAAGCAACGCCACAAATTATATATATATTGAAATTTAACATCATAGTTTTTTAAATAAATTATCAGCAACCGTTAAAAACTGAAAATGAATTTATATCACATAAGCTGTTATTAACTCTGGTTTATTGGGACTTGCAGCATTGAAAAAGTATTTTCAAGATTAGATGATCAGCTTTAAAATTAGAGCTATATAGATTAAATCGATTTCGCACGCTCCTAAGGGACTACTCGACACAAATATATATTCCAAGCTTCATACCTCCAGATTCAATAGCACGGCAACAAATTGCATTTATATGAACATACATAACATTTGCACTGACTTACCCAAATGACCAAACCGGCCAGAACGACCGATTCGATGTAAATATGTTTCTGCCATCCGTGGGAAATCAAAATTGATCACGACATTCACAGCTTGTACATCTATACCACGAGTGAACAAATCAGAGCAAACTAAATTTCGGCAAAGTCCTTGTCGAAAGTCGTGAAATACTCTGTTTCTATGTGCTTGAGCCATTTTTGCGTGAATGTAGTAACAGCAATACCCAAGCTCGGTAATTTTTTTTGCTAAGAGTTCCACACGTTGCGTTGAGTTGCAAAATATAATTGATTGATTTATTTGCAATTTAGAAAACAAAGTATTTAAGCAGTGAACTTTTTGCCGTTCCTGTACAAAGGCATAGTATTGGGTGACACCTTTTAGTGTTAACTCTTCCATTAGATTTATCTCATAGGGTTCACGCAAATGCTTCTCCATAAAATTTTTTACAGTTAATGGAAATGTAGCAGAAAATAGCAAAATCTGTGGATCTTTGGGTAATTTTAATATAACATGATCCAGCATGCCTTGAAAATCTAATGAGAGCAGTTTATCGGCTTCATCCAAGACTAATATTTTGCAATGAGACATATCTGCCACTTTTTTATCCATTAAATCCAAAATTCGCCCTGGGGTTGCAATAATTAATTGTACTGAAACAAAATAAATAAATCGATATTATATTAAGCAATTCATTTTACAAGGTTTAAACAAGAAACAAAAATAATGAGAGAGGGACTTACAACTACATACCAACTTCGGGGTCCTCTGCTGTAATAGCTGCTAAGGAGTTTTAAACCTATGCTCTACAGAGCCAGGTTGGAATAGCTAAGCTCTAGTCAAGGTAAGGGCTATGAACAAAAAATTTAACAAGTAAATGCCATTTTGTTTAAAGCATGATTAACACATACTTTTAAAAATATGAACTCCAAGTTTGGGAAATTAGCGGTCAATGAAAATTGATGTGTGTCTCAAAGTCAATCAATTTTATGAATTTGTACACAGCTTATTGTTAAAAAAAATTAGTTCTTGATAGATGGTTCCTATAATATAGTGGTCCGATATTGATAGGTATTTTGTTTTTTTGAGTTTGGTCAGAAATTCTAACTTTTTCGATCGACCGATTCAATGGGAGGTATTTGGAATAGTGACCTGATATATTTACTGCATGCATCAAGAAAGGTTAAAATAATTAGTGACAAAATAATACTGCCTATCAAGGGTAAACAAATACATTTTGTGCATGCAATTCTTATTATTATCTAAGTTATTTTAAGTAAATATATATAATTTCAATAATTAAATACCTTTCTGATATATACGAAGAATGTCATCCTTTAGAATTGTACCGCCTGTTGTAACCATTACTCGAATATCAAGATGCTTTGCAAGCTCAATGCATATTTGTGAGGTCTGCAACGCTAGTTCTCGTGTTGGGACCATCACTAATGCTTGAATATAGTCTTTAGTGGGGTCAATCTGCTCCAGAACAGGAATGCAGTATGCCCCCGTTTTTCCAGTTCCATTTTTTGCTCGAGCCAAAACATCTTTACCACTTAGAGCAATTGGTATAGCAGCTTCTTGAATCGGCGATGGACGCTCCCAGCCTTTTTCGAAAATACCCATGAGAAGTTCCCTTTTTAAACAAAATTCTTCAAATTCGTTGCCGCGTGTATCGGTCACATCCTGTAAATTTATATTTCCAATTAAAACGTTAAAGTTCCATTATTCCATAAAAATGCATTATGTGAACCATTTACACAATTTTACACAAAGAATATACAATATTTTGGGTAATATATCGTCTTTAAAATTTAATAATAACTTTAAAAAAATTAGACAAATATTTATTTTTTTAATTTAGAATCTTGATTAATAATTTGTATATAATAATAGTATAATGAAATTTATATATAAACTTACTGTTGTTTTAAATCGATTGTCCTTTGGGGGAAGCTTCAGTTTAGATTTCCATCCCATGTCATCACTCATGTTATTTGCAATTTGATGATCACTCAGGATTCTAAAAATAATATAATTTGTGTTCCTATTAATTGCGATTATAAAATACACCAGAACAAAATTATTTATTTGATTTTTAGAAAACAATATGAAGAGTTTGCCTTGCTAACTACCTTATATGTCTTTACGAGTGTCAATCAAATTATAATTTTTCAACATTATATTCTCTGTAAAGTTAATACAATTTTTCCATCTGTATTTTAGCTGCACTAGTTTTCTGAGGATGTAAAATCGTTTGACGCTACGAGAAGTAACTTTTATGCTACTTGAAGTATATTATACATATATTCATTATATACGTTGGTAATGCTGGTAACCACCGCTGTGCATAGTGAAGCATAATAATATAATTTAATTAGTATTGAAGCAAAACGGCTAGTTTAATGACGATTTAAATCCCGATTAAATCCATTTTATAAACAACTCCATTTTAAATACTAAATGCGTTCATTTAACAACACGTCTTGGTTCATATCATTTGTGTTTTTTAGCCGAATCTTGATACAACTTTATTCAACATTTTTTTTGAGCAATTGCAAGCAAAAAATTTGAGTATTTCATTTTTAAAATTGACGAAATAAATTGAAAACACTTGGTTGTTATTAATTATTACAGATACCAGTAGAAAGTGGTGGGTGTTGACCATTTGGAATAAACTTGATCTGTATATATTAAGAAACTTAAAGTTTTTGGATTTTGTATTTTCTAAGCTTAATAGATTCATACAGACGGAATACGGGAAGGTTCGAAAATTTCATCTTTCCAACAATAAATTGTTTTTAATGGTATAGTTTTACTTTTTAAAACGAATAAAAATGATCTCGTTGGTAGTGGCCGACAAAGCTCTATTCTGAACTATGCTGTGGTTACAAATCTCAAGATTTTATTAACTCAAAACAAAAAACAAATTGATTATCTGGTCAAATTTGTGTTGGAATAACCGAAAGAATTGGCAACAGGTACAGCTTATGTACATTTAGTAGGTATAGGCTTATATGGAGATAATAATTTTGGGCAACATGCCTTTTTCTATGCTTTAATTAAATCAATTAATATCAACCTAGGTCAGATATTTGTTTTTTAGGCAGTACGTTATCTTACAGAATAGTATCGAATTTTACTATATCGGATCACTTTATTACATTAAGCCAAAGTGACTGTTTATTGAATTTGCACATCCTTAATAAAAGTTTTTTTTTCATAAATATCACGTGTGCATCTTGGTTCTATTTTATAAAAAGCTTAACACTAAATGTATTTGTCTGATGAAAACAAGAAAATATTTGACAAAGATGTATTTTGTGTGGGAACATATGCTGTATGTGTGCTATGTATTACCTGAATCGTTTTTTAACATATAAATATTTATACGTTTATTAATGTAAATAAAAGTATAGATTATTTCATGTGCAATAATGCATAATAATTTCAATAAAATGTATACATATAGGCCTGTGCATGTACATATGTAAGCTGATCAGTCAGCTCTCTTTTAACATAAAATCCAAATAAGAAGTAAAAGTGTACAAACCCCTTGTTAATCAAACTTGGGTGACCGGACACAATTTTCTCTGTCATCATCCTTGCGGTTTATAAAATGTTTGTTAGGTATGTGTCACGATCTGAAATGTAAAGTGTTGAGTTTATTAACTTTGTCCACTTTTAGGAAAATAGGGAAAATGTTTTAATAGCTCTAACCTGTCGTATTAAATAGTATACGTAAACTTTAAATTAATATTTTCTCTTCTTCAGATCCAAATAGCAACAAGGGTATTGCAGGTTTATCTTAACGGCTCATTGATATCACAAATACAACCTAATGTGGGACAGAAACCTTTACAGCCTTACAACTTCTTATCAATAATACCAATCACAAGAAAACAATCACTCGGAAAATAAATACGAATTTATAAGTGATGTGTTAAGAACATGTTGTAGTTTAGTTTATAACAACTTTTCAATAATGGTTTCATAAATTTATTTAATAAATCTAAAATTCTTAAACCGCAAGTAAACTGTGTGACAATTTTTCTGAATTACGTGTATTTTATATAAACTAGCTTCATCCGTTACAGACAGTGGGATGACTGGGAAAATAAAATAAAATTGAAACACAGGTTTTTAATAACTATGTGCTCAAATGAATACAATATCGGGTTACTCGTCTTTAACGTTAGTTTCTACTATATTTTTTATTTTTGTTTATTAAGTATTTTAAATATATTAAGTCACAGTATAATAAAACCATTAAGCATACCGAATACACACTCAGATCGAGAAAAAGGGGTTCAAATATATTCAACTGGTACCCTGTCAGCAAATTGGCAAACATCTTTCAGCTAAGCTTGTGTGATTTTGTCACAAACGAAATCATTGTGCAGCATTACAGAAAGGTGCTAACACGAACCATGGAGTCAAAAGCACCATCATAAATATTTTGGTCAAATTAGGAACATTTTATATTCCTAAATATTACAAAAATGTTTTGAGAAATTTATGGAAAGTAGGTAAGATACTATGATCAGTTTGAACAGTGATTTCAAGGACATATGCTGAAAGTAATAAATTAATTAGTAGATGTCCACGGTGTTTAGCTGTTTAAAGGATAAAATGAATTGTGTAAGGCATGCTTGTAAACAGGAATAAAAAATAAAATTTTCTTGTAAGTCTTAGGGGAAAAGAATCTTAAGCGATCTGGAAGCAAATATGAATCTAATTCGCATACAAGTTTGTTGAGACAAAACGAAAGATTCTGAAATAAAAACCTGCTTAAGTGCGATATCAGATAAAGATTGCTATTCCGTCAGGAATAGAGGGAAAAACTGCGTCTGAATGGACTTAATTTGATCCTGGTGAATTTTACGCTGCGGACAACATATACAACTGCAATAATTCAAGATCTCTACCAATGCATATTGAGAGGAAAGTCAGCTGAACAATCTTGTGAAGTACAAGTAAATAGTTTTCAAGTTGTTAGAGGATAGTTGACAGCGTTTTAGTGCGTAACCTTAGGAATGGACAGAGTGGATGGATCTTTAAGCTTTAATAATGTTTTTTTACATTTAAAAACCATACTAGTAAAGTAAATAGCTTTATATTTATGCAAGCTTTCTCCCGGTATGACCAAAATTTTTTTTAAAATTAATTTAAACTAACGCCGCTTATGTGCAGTGTTGTTGATAGTGTCTGTTCTTGGTTTCTGTGTCTCTTCGCTTAACATTTCTTGGTGTGTGCACTTCCGTAAAGCCAACTACGATTTGTTAAATGAGCTTATTTTTACAACCGATTGTTCAATTCTGTATGACGCGCTTGTTGTAGACTGATAAACTTAGAAAATATTAAATCAAAATGTCTTAAGAAGTTTGAAAAGTCTGGATAAAGTTTCGACTTGTCGAAATACCTCTTACCTAACTCAAACTTTTTTATTCTTAATTCTCAGTGTTATGAGAATTATCTTGCACGTTGCAAAAGGCAATTTGCTCAAGACCCTAAGCAATTCTTTAAATTTGTTGAGTTAAAGAGAAAGTCTTTTGATTCCGCTTCATCGGACCTTTTAGTTAGTCAATCAACTTATTTCTCTGTCTTAGCTGGTAATTTTTCCAATTCCAATTCCAAATAACAATCTTAATTTCAACTCTATCATTGCTCCTACTATATCAAATTATTATCTTCTTTCCTCTATAAATTCCCTAAAAACCTCCTACTCTGCTGGACCAGATGATATTCCAAGTTGTCTTCTCAAGGAGTGTAGAGGTTCCTTCTTCGTCCATTGCTAATGCTTTTTAATCTCTCGCTTTAATCAGCTGTCTTTCAAACTCTTTGGAAAGAATCGTATATCATTCCTCTCCTCAAAAAAGGTGGTAAGTCTGATATTACGAAAGCATTCTTTCCACTGCGTAAAGTAAATCAATTAAGAAATCGACAACCGTCTACTACTACTACCACTACCCATACCTATACCTATACTGCCAAACACTAATCTAAAGGAACATAAACAGATTTCAGCCAAAAATGGGAATACAACTTATAGATAATGCGCAAAAACTCCATATTAACTCCAATTGCGTAGAAAATAGATCAATCGAAAGTTTTTTAATAACTAAGTACATCAACTGTACTGAGACAATAAACAAAGTATCGATTATATAATACCATTGAAACCGGGCACAGGGGAATCAGAGAATTCTTAATTGAACGAACACATCCATGAATGGCATCAATCTGCATTACCTAGAGATAAAGAACTATAATCATCGTTAACTCTGTCAGATGAGAGAAGACACGAGTCACACTCCGCAACAAGATACACCACAGTATTTTTGGGTGGGTTTATCGCAACTGTAACTTACAGGAGCAGAAAAAAAACAACAAAGCGACGCGGGAACTATTTTCAGTCAGATTATTCTATCACTGTGGCCTTCAAGCCAAGTCGGCAGGAATTACCATGCTGATACCCGTACGCATATCCGCTTAAGCGAAACTTTCACAACGTTTTTAAGTAAGTAATCTACGTTGATTTATTTAAATGACGCCGCCAACAACTTTCCGTCGACACAAGTCGATTTCTATCAATTTTATTTGATGTGCTACAGTTCGTTCTTTGTTGCTCTTAGTGCGAAATCCACGCAATGTTTGTAAACTGCCCAACATACACAATTACAAACGAAAGACAATGCAAGCTAAACAGCATTACTCCTACGTATTCTGCTACAACGATCTGCATTAACCGAAGGCGATTCGCTGCAGCAAATTAACTTTGTGGATTTTATATTACGAACTATATCAAGCCATTTTACAAGGAAGAAATTCAAGCAACTGCAAAATATGCGTATTCATTACGAGAACATACATTATTTAGATTTTTATCGATATTAATTATTTTTTTATATATATAATATACATATATCGATAAAAAGAAACCAGGGCGATTAATCAATAAATTCCGCAGTTCTACCATTTGCAGCCGATGTGATCGACGAGTTCATAAATACAGATAAGCCTGATCGATTATTGAAGCCTACAATGAGAATATGTTCTTTAAGATAGAGTTACATACCTTCGTCCAAAACTAGACCCTATTTGCTTACGTTTAATGTATTCGGAGTATAACAAATGAAACAAAAAACTTTATTATTCTTTAATTATGTGATATACATACATGCATTCGTCTTATTACTATATTAATTAAAGAATGATGTCGACTTTATAAATAAAAAAGTTTCTCCGATAGGTTATTTGTTGAATTACTTTGAATATTATAAGTGTACTGAAAAATAAAAGAAAACACAATTTTAATAAAAACTAATATAACATTTATTAGGGATTTACTGCTTTTAAAGAATCTCTTAATACCTGATTGTTATGTTTCAGCTTTCTAATAAAAGAATTTTGATTTATAAACTCCTTTTAAAACATACATTTGTTTTAAATAAGTCAATTCGAGAAGAGTTGGACTGCTTACAAACTTAAAGATAAGTTACACAGCAGCGCCTACAATGTATATTCCATGCCTTGTGGAGAATAATACATAAATAAATAAATATAAATTACTAATACTAAGCGGGAAAAGAATAGCTGAGTATAGAATTGACTGATAAACCAAAAAAATTTTAGCAATAAACGGAGAAAGCATTACACTAATAAAACTGCATCAGCCAAATCTATGAAAATGTTGTTGTATGATGGCATGCTTGACCTTTCGTTGTTTCAGGTGAATTCGATTTCTAATCTGTCTAATAGAAATCTTGATCTTAACTTTATCAACAATCACCTTAATGTGAATGTCTTCCCTCTGTCTGTCCCCAAAGATATGTATATCACTACGGCACAAACCTTTTATAATCCCCGCCGTTGCTTCCGTAGAGGAAACAACGCTTTGTTAAATGAGCTTATTTATACAACCGATTGGTTATTTCAGTATGAGGCGGTTGATATTAATGTTGCTGTTATCTTTTTTGATAAAACTTTGAAGTCACTCTTAGATGTATGCATTCCGAATAGCATGTGTGCTACAAATTTTTCTAAACTTCAATGGTTTACAAATAGACTGTCAAAGTTAAAATATATTTAACAAAAAAATGTTTTAAAAAATTTAAAAAGTCTTGGTCTTATTTTGACTGGTCGAAATATTGCATTGCCAAGTCAAACATTCTTATCTTTTAATTTTTAGTGTAAAGAAAATTACAAAATGCAATTTGCTCAAGACACAATGCAGTTCCTTAACCATGTTAAAACGCCAGATTCTGGTCTACCTTGTAAAAGCAAAAGAATGATCTTTAGTTGGATTGAAAAAGAAATGATTTCGCTTTCGCGGACCTTTTTGCTTACTTTTCCCAATCAATCAATGCTTCAGTCTCCTCTAATCAGCTGTTCCACAACTCCTTGGAAAGAACCGATTATATTTATTTATTTATAAATGACCTACCTTTACTAAAAGCTTATTCTTGTACACATATGTATGCTAATGATGTAAGACTTATTTGAATTTAGTTGGCTTTTCCATTGATTATTGTCCTTTTGCAGCACATAAAGGCCGTTAAGGACCTAAGGGAGTTCTAAGTTTTATTAAAAGGTGCTCCAAGAAGTTAAATGACCACCACTTTTATACATATCTTTTGTATGTCCAATCCTAGAATACCGCTCAGGCATTTGGTGCCCGCATTAAAAAATTGTACAGTATCGGGTAGAGTCGGTTCATAAGCAATTCGCGCTTTTTGCCAAACGTGGTTTAAGCTGGGAGACTTTTCTTAGTTACAATCGTAGCTCAGCAGTCTTTTATTCCTGAATCTGCCGTCGTTAACCAACCATAGACCAATTCTTCGAATTGTTTTTCTACACCAATTGAGTGCAGGCGATTCAGCTTTTCTTTTAGTTCGTCTAAACTTCTTTGTCCCTTTTCGACCTACTAGACATTACTTTTCTTACCCCTTGCACAATTATCTTCGGGTATGATTCACTCAGCACAATACCCTATATCACGTTTTATTCTTTGAAATCTCCTTTCCCTTAATAAAAATTTTATATACAGTTTATCTTAAGCAAATCACAGATCACCCTCTGCTATGAAAAAGTCATAGCTTGGCGGATGGCTAAATATTCAACCTACCAGATCAGCGGCTTGCCATCTACATCTACATTCTTTCTTACCTGATTTAACAAATTAAATGGTTTTCTAATTTTATTTTATAAGAAATGCTTATAGTTCCTTAGGCTTTTAACAATCAATTTTCCATATTATGTATTGTAATTACTTAGTTACACCCGTCAATTCAACTTATTTTGATACGAAAAAAATGTAGTTATGCTGTATTGCCTTTAAGTGGGAAATTGATACAGTTTTCGCAGTTCCTCTAATTTTTTTCATATGCAACATTGCTATATTAAAATTTGATCACTATATTGTATATGTAGTGAAATAAACAGTTCCCTTACAGTACACTTGTGTTAGACGTAATACCTACACCGGTTGTTCAGATCAAAATAAGTGAAAAACACATGTTTTGCCAAACTCCTTTATCGAGTACCAATCCGGATGGGGTTTTATTTATATTAAATTCGGTATATTATTACATTGACTTGACAGTCAAATTGTTGTGTATGATTGCTGAATGCAACTCCTTAAGGCAATTGTGCCGATCCAGAGTTCCCAGTGGAAAGCAATAAAGCTATGTTGGCTTTGAATTTAAATGACTCTAACTCACATAACTCTATAAAACACAGAGATTTCTCAGCTTGAGCGCATCAGACGTGTTTTTTGTATTCGTCAACTTCTTTTTATATTTCTTGCATAATTTGCCTGCCCTATTTTGTGAAGTTTATAGTTTATATTTTAAAGTAATTTAAGTTGTTCTTCCGCTGTTAGTCATATATTACACATATTATATTTTTAATTTTAACAAACGCGTCGTCAGTGCTGTGCCTTTGTTAGTGTCCGTTTTTAATTCGGTTCCGTTTGCGTTTCGTTTTGCCTAACATTCTCTTCGTGAGTGTGCTTGTTTGTGCATTGTTTACATTTGCACTGCATTTTCGAAAAGTTTTTGTTGTTGTTTTGATCGACAGCATTGTTTGTGTCAAAATCCGTTTTCTCGAGCGTTTTGCTTGCGTGTTATTGTTTTTTTCTAGTTGCCGTTATTTTTTATTTGTCTGCTTTGCGTTTTGCACCGTATAAGTAACCCAGTAAACCTTCTTATCATGTCGTGCTGCAAAAAATCTTGCAAATTTAAGCAAGCAGAAGATTCCGCACCACCGCAATTTGTCAATGGCTGGTTGTGTGAGAATATTATGCATGCTAAATGTGCCCATTAATGAATGGGCGTGATACCGAAAAACTCGCGGCCATAGCTAAGAAGGGCTGTGGTGCGATTCGTTGGTCATGCCCGATTTGCATCGATATTCAAATTGATTTCTCCCGAATGTATAATTCGGTGAGAAATCAATTTTTAAAATTGAACAATGTTGTTAAGAAGCCCACCACTGACTGTGATTCCAGTGTTGAGTTTCTTAGCAATTTTTAATTTGTTTCTCCTCCGAAACGTCTGCTGGAGCCCGAATTTTTGTCCCGTACCCGTACCTCAGTCCTTAAAGAAAACCCACCCAACTTTGGATACGCCTCAACTTGTTGACTCATCTCCAATGTTGTCGCTTTCCCCTTCCCCCTTATTTACCCCCTTGCCCGCTCCGCAAGAGCTGCCAATCGTGCCTGTTGTTGTATCCGTACCGGTCAACAATGATAATTTCCGTGTTGTTAGAAGTCACGAAGGTAAATCCTCCCGAACTCAAACTACTAGCAACACGTCTACCTCTACCCCTCCTGTGCCAATTCTAAATGTTGTTGCGCCTCGCAAGCAAGTGTTTGTGTCACCACAAGTGACACCACAAGTGAAGCTGTGGCTGCATTTATTGCTAGCAAAGCATCTGCTAGAGTCACAATTACGAAGTTTAATTTCTCTACTCCCCGAGAAATTTCTTCTTTTAAAATTAGTGTTCCTCGTGACTCGTTCTCAATTATTTGCGATCCCAATTTTTGGCCAGATCACATGATTGTGCACGAGTTCAAGACTAAAAGCCGAAATCAGCAGTTGCCTGTGATCCTTCCGAATACATCCTTACACGCCTCGAACAGTGCACCAAAAAACTGATAACGTCCGATATTTTCCTAACATATCAGAATCTTAGAGGGCTTCTGTCAAAATTAAAATTTCTCTATTTGAATAGCATTTCTTTTCCATCAGATATTGTCGCATTCTCCGAAACTTTGTTAAATTCAACAATATCTGATTGTGAAGTGCTTTTAAATTCCCACTCTGTATATAGACAAGATCGACCGACTCGTTGAGGTGGTGGGGTTTTAATTGCTGTTAAAACCTCGCTTGAGTCGGAAATTGTTCAACTTACAACGAGCACTAATACTGAGTTTATTTCTGTAAAAGTCACTCTCGCATTTTGCTCGTTGTATAGAACTTGTTCATATATTCCTCCCTCTTCCAACATGGAAACTTATGCGCAGCACCTATCCTGCATAAATGAAGTTTCCAGCCATGTCCGTGATAATGACCTAT
>SCDZ01001277.1:0-11103 GCA_004143845.1 Drosophila lacertosa
GGGGGGGGGGGGGGGGGGGGGGGGGGGGGGGGGGGGGGGGGGGGGGGGGGGGGGGGGGGGGGGGGGGGGGGGGGCGTGGCAGTTGGTTGCAGAGGGGCCAAGTTTAAGTGCAGTTTCAATTAGCATAAGCGTTAAGTCAGGCAATAAGAACTTGTTAATTGTGGCACTGGCGATGTGGCCAAACATTTCCGCTGCTTTTGCGGCTGGACTCATTATAAGTGGCCTGTTAACGAGCAGATGCCCACTATGAGTATTCAAATATGTACATATACATTCATACATTTATTCATATTTGTTAACGGAATGCAACGTGCGGGCAAACAAGGAAATCGAATCGAAATAAAACTCGAGTTGAGTCGAGTTGAGAAACTAGCTGAAAGCGTTTGAATCGATTTGTGTGAAACGCAGAACACGTCACAGCAAACACGAAACGTGAAACGATAAAGGAAACTGCTAAATTAGTGCGAACCATTTGCATTGATTTAGTTAATTCATATTTGAATGTTTATTTGATTTGCCGCTCCGAAATTAACATACGCACTGCCAACCTGCCTGGTCGAAAACTCCAGCCCCAGCATTAATCTCAGCATTAGTATTAGACTCAGCCACAATCTGCGTCTACGTCTCAACCTTCGTCACCTGTGTGCCCTGTGCTTTGGGCTAAGGCTAAGACGTTGAGGCCTTTGATTTTGGCTTGCGACTCAGCTGGGGCTTGGCACCTGCCTGCACCTGTTGCCGGTTGCGATGCGGCGCGACGACGGTGGCACAAAGTTATTCAGCAAACGATCCCCTAAATATATGCATGAAAGTCGCACGGGCCAACGGAGCGTCATTAGGCGACAGTTAGGAAACAAGTTTGCGCGTTAGTTTGATATCATCATGAGATGATGCCATATTCGTTCGGGCCATTGCCGGCATCGAGACGGCAACGACAATAAATATCGTGAAGCTTTCAAATGCGGCAGCCCATAAAAAATTCTCGCTGTCGATACAAACGTACAAACTGACAAACTTATGCATACCTAAAAAATTAACATACAAACCTATGTGCGTGTCGATGTGCTAAATGAATCTACGAGTAAAATATCAAATTAAAAAAAAAAAACATGAAATGATAATAATAATCGTTATGGGTATACAAAAAAAAAACGCATTAATTAAATTAGTTAAATCGCCATGAGTGTCACATTAAAATTTTTGTTTCACTTTTTATACCCTGAACCCATTGCAAATGGCCAAAATGGGTAAATTAGTTTTGAGCAAGATGTCTATAAAATATATATGTATTATAAACCTATAAAAAACAAATACCTTGTTTTGCTTACTGTTATCGATAACTATCGATTTCACTGCTCCTCTTTATGGAAATATCTTAGAGACTATTACAATTAGATCCAGCTTTGATGCATGCCACATATTCCATCCTTTGACTTCTTTAAAGCAAATGTTTTGGGTTAAATAGTTTTCATAGTAGGGTATGTGCTAGCCTGTCATTCACCAAGACAGCCTTCTGACTTGTTTTAAACTCGTTTTAGTCTGTATAATGCAGAGATTCTAGATTTGAGGCGCAGATCTTTTGAAGACGAGCCTCTGCGGATTATCTAACAAAATCATTGAAGTACTTGGCAACATTGAAGTCTGAACACAAGACTCAGCTAATATTTGTGAAACCGCCCCTAAACAAAAACAACAACAAAAAAGAAGACCTTGATATGATAAGCGTCAATAGCTGGCGCGTGTTAATGGGCTTCAAAACTGATCTCCCCTATGAGTAATGTCGCAAATGGAAATTGAATTGAACTTTGAATTTGATAAAAAAAAAATTAAAAGCTTGTGTGATATTTATAATTGTTTTACGCGACTCTGGAAAGGATTATTTTTATCGGGGCTTTTATTTTAATAATAACTGGAGTGGAAAATGAAAAAAAAAACTTTGGCTTGCTTCAATTTGTGTCCATATCAGTTATCAATTGATACACTTGAAATTGAATCTTAAGAAGAAAATGTTATGGACCCAAATACATTTGGACTACCCTATGCCTTCTTGAGAATTTTAAGTTGCCTTGGGCGTTGTCACCACAGAGAAGGTTGCTGATTGAGTTCATTATTGTACTTCATATATGTATATGCATAAAAAAAGTAGTGAACCAAATCAGATTTCACTTCCAATTGAAGCCTGCTTAATTAATAAATACCTTTATAACAATAAATAAAATATATCTGTATCTTTGTTGAGATTTGGCAATTTAATTCGAGGTCGCTTCTTTCACTAAAGTTAATTGATTACAATAGGGAAAAGTTTTAGAAAGCTATCTCAACGTTTTCATTTGTGAAAAACTTATTCCAATCAAAAAAGTTCTTCAGCGCATTTCTGAAAAACTTCATATCTTTACTTACTTTTACTTTTGTTTTGAATAAAAAAGATATCATTCCTGAAAGCCAACGATTCAATTAACAACCAATAAGAGTTCCATTTGATGATGAGTTGCCATATGTCTAGATAGGTATTCGATTTATTCATTCTGCGTTGTCTATATAGTCTTTTGCACACTTTAGTTTGCCCTCAGTGTATGTGTGAGTGTGTGTGTGTATTTATATTTCCATCGTTGTGCGTAGTTTTGACGTTGTCGCCACAAATGCCGCCGATGTCTCGTCAACATTTTTAAGCCCATTTGAGTTACACAAAAGCATTTTGTATTCGAAATGGGATTGGGAGACGTTTCCACTTAATGCTCGATGAACGACGGTTGCCTTAGGAGGGGGGGAGGAGGGGGCGACATTCAAAGTCAAAGTGAAAAGCATTTTCTACATTTTCAGCATTTTCAATGTGTGTTGCCAGTTGCCAGTTGCCAGTTGTCAGCAGAAAGTAGGTGAGTAGCTGACGATCAAACAAAACAAAACACAAAAACAAAAATAAAAACACAAAAAAATTTACGCTCACTAAAGACGGAAAACACAAAACAGCCCAATTCGAATATTTTCGAGATGGAAGTACTTTTGTTTTGGGTACAGCCCCGTTCAAGGTTTTGTAACCTCCAATTCAGATGCGCATTATGATGAAATTCAAAACCGAAACCTGAACAGTAAGTTCGCGGCAAAGGCTTACCTAAAGATGGCCCGAAAATGTTAAAGGACAAAGCCGAAAAACAACGCGCAGATTTGCATGAAAAGGACGAGCTTTCCATTCAATGCGCGACAACAATAACAACAACAACAACAACAACAACAGCAATAACAATAATAAATACCTAAGCACACTCATAACGATATAATGAATACGTTTGCCTCAACAACAACAAAACAACAAAAAATACCAAAAAAAAAGGTGGTTGAACTCTATGAGGAGTAAAAAGCTTTGTCCATGAACCGTCCTTCTTCTTACCTGACGACCGAAACCCAATAAGAATGGGAATGTGAATAAGAATGCGAAGCTGAAATTAGATGTCCTTGTTAGCCTTTAAACAAAGTACAGTCATCTTTAAGTACAGTCAGACTTAAGCTGCTTTTTTGCCAAAGACTCGAAAACCGACCAAAAAAAAAAATGGTTTATTAGGAAAACTTATCATTTATTGAATTGATCAGCTTTTTAAGGTAATTAAATGAAGCTTTGTTTTGCTTTTTGATTACTCGTGTTGATCTTGCACATAAAGCACATTAAATCTGAACTTCGGGCATTTAAACCAAACACACTCACACACACATACAAAATTGAGTAAAACAGTCAGCAAACACCTCAAAATCGAGGCTGGGGCAATAAAACTTGACAATGACGAATTGACTTCCTTATGGCTTTAACACGTGTACAAGGGAAAAACTTGAATGAACTATGCGATATATTAACAGATTTTACATGTGTAACAGAGAGCTTGCTTTATATACATATATACTATATACATATATCGATTGAGGCAAGTTAAACTGTTTCCAGTTATTACAAATTGAGTAATTCGCTGGAATTACTTTTTAAATTTAGCCCTAACTAAATAAGTTACAATTTGAACTTAAATTACTCAACTCTTTATTTGATTGTATTATTACGAATGTTAGTAATACCTTTAAAATGTTGTCATTTTAAAGTATTCCGTGCTCGGGTCACAAAAGATAACACGACACACGCCGTCCGAATAACGGTTTTATAATATGTTTTATAGCACTGGACTGCTAGACTGGGTAAATTATCAAAATTATGAAGTGTTAAAACCATCGAAAGCTATATATATAAACTGTAGATTAGGAATAGCATTCAGGGGTTGTGAAGTGTCCATCGTAAAGGAAAAACGTGATTTCGAGGGGGCGACTAAGAGAAAACCAATTCCAGACTTTGCAGGCTTTTATCGGAGTTTCAAGCACTTAAGTGCGTTAATCGCAGCAGCGATCTCCAAGGCCAGCGAATAGACCGATTCACAATTGACAGCCCCAGAGAAAATGTGTATGGTAATCGCAATAAATAAAGTTCAATTTAATTTAAAATAATCGCTGTGAACGTTATCACAACTCAAACATCAAGGCCGATTTTGGGTGAAATTAAAGAAAACTTTGCTTTTCTCTTTACCCAAGGAAAGCTACAAGAATCTTCCCTTCAATGAATTCCTTAGAAGTATATATAGGGTATTATTCCTAGTCAAACAACAATCTCTTTATATCGATCTTTATCATGTTGAATAGAAATATCTTTTATTATTATATATTATATCTAAGACTAGAAGTGTTCCGAAAAGTATTTTAAAAGGAGGAATACAGTTGCCTTCTTTTTCCTGTTGCACGTAACTGCACATAACCAATATGCCCTTCCTCCCCATATTAAGGGTATCAACATCAATGCACAGCTCACTTCAAGGGTGTAAATTTCAAATAAATAATGAGACAATAATCAGATTATATGCAATATTGTGTAGAGTTTTTTTTAAAGTCCTATTTTATTTCGATGTTATCAATAAACTGAAAATGTTTCAAATTGTTAGCCCACTAAAAGGTTCCTTCTTTATTTACAGCTAATACAAAAGCGTTTTTTATTCTTTTTGAAAAAGCCCAGTCTCTCTTAATAGGGGTATCCCTTTGATGTACATATAAAGAAAATCAGCTTTCCCGAGAATTTCGATGTTTCTGTTATTGCGCTTTAATTTTGCTCATATCCTGACAAGGGTCAATTATGCGCCGCAATTAAATTGTATTCAACAGACAAACAAACAATTAACAACAGTGCTCTAGTATACACTGCCCGACTAGGCGATACCCTGCATCTTATATAAACACAAAACTAAATGCATTACCTATATGAAGTTTTCCGAACTTTAAAGAAGAGATCCTTATCGACTTACAGATGCTTCCCTGCTTGCCTGTTACATACATTTGGGCAAAACCATCATACCCGTTTTGGTCCTTTTGAATGGTGGCAATGTTATAAAATTGGATTGATGTCTGGGAACCGAATTTGCGACGTAAAAAAGGACAACAATGAAGAAGAAGAAGCACTTGAAAGGACCAACAAGGGTGGCAAATGCCACAGCAATGGGGTTGCCAATGGTGCCCAAGGATCTGTTTCAGCCGCGGCAGGCAAATGCGAAATATGAAATGGGAAATGGGAAATGTGAAATGTCAACAAATAACAATCGGATTGCCAATTGAGACGACGGCGTAATAAGCATCAACTGATTCACACACACACGCACACATAATTAGAGTTGCCAAGTTGCCCCTGCGGCACAATCAAAGTCCTCGCCTGGCCTCACGGCTGGGCCCAATTAAAAAGCAACCAAATAAATAAGCTGCGCACAAGTTGCACGGTGGCAAGCCCGGCGATCTCCTATACAATATGTATGCTAATGGGGTACGGTCGTGAGGGTTCCCACTCACTTTGCTGGGTGCTAGGCCGGAGTGGAGCTGAGCTGAGCTGGGCACATCCAAAAATTCAGACACGTAACTGTGGAAACATAAAAATTGACAAATCAAAAGTCAAACACAGTCGCCACACAGGTGTCGCAGCGACGATCGGATCGTCTCTGGCTGGTGGAAGACCCTAGAAAGACCCACTCCAATAGTTCGTACGCTTTATGGGTTTTGCGAGCATCTGTCTAAGCATTTCATGAATTTTTTGTTGAATTGGTTTTGTGTGTTCGCAAGAAGTCTTCGGCACTTGCCGCAGTACTTGACTTCTTAGTTGTCAACACGTTCGAGCCATCCCGCGGCGCAGCCATTGTAATAAAAATTCCCAAAGAATGTTGGCCAGACTTCTGCGTGGCCCATACTAAAGACTGGCATTAGCATTAATAAAGCAACCGATTGCGTCATGGACGCGCATCCAGATTGCGAGTGCGTGAATGAGTCTAACTACGGGTGTTAGTCCCCATCAACTACTTGTTCACAGCACAAGAAGCGCTTAAGGGAAAAAGGGTTAATGGATTTGCCACGATAATGCAGCTGTGCCCAGGTCATTAGCAGCCCATGTCTAGACGTGACGATCGCCACCTCAACAACCTGCCCAGGGGCTAGCCGGTCCGCCGACAGGTTCGTCAGCGGATCATCCAAGGCAACCGGTTCGCAGTCTTGTCTTGACGCCCCGGTTGACATTTCAATCAGTCTGCCCCGCTTGCCTGATGATGTTGATAAATGCTTCGGGTCCGACACAAGCGTATAGACATTCATTTTAATAAACATAAATCCTTATGTGTCTTTAAATATACATTTCCTTTTAAAATAGCCATATTTGACCTTTCTTATTTCGTTTTATGATTGAGCTATTTAAAGTCAAATAAACTTTATCAAGTTGACAAATTTAATTAAATTTTCCGAGTTGAAAGTTTGTTTTAATCTTTAACTTCAATTGCATTGCCTGTATTTAGTATGCAAAATGGTTAAATTGAGCTGTGCTCAAAATTTCATTTTAATTTGCATTTACTTAGTTACACACATACATTAAAGTACAGAATTATATCACTAATTATGTTAAATTGAACTGTTTTGTTTTTGTCAATTGACCTTTGGAATAAATAGTTGGCAACTTTTTATTCAATTGAATTTATGAGTTTTTATTTACTGCAATTATTCGCTGTACAGTATATATGAGTGCGATGATGAAATTTACATTTCGCTGCCTTCCTTTAAACGCATTTAAACCCCAACGTGCATAAATAACAACAACAACAACAACAACAACAGCAACTGCGTCTGTCTCTGCCGCTGCTTCTGCTTCTGCTTCTGCTGCTGCTGCCGCTGCCTTCGCCTCTCTCTCTCTCTCTCTCTCTCTCTCTCGCTCTCTCTTTGCCATTGCGTTCGTAGTTGCCTGTGCAACGCGCGCCCTGTAAAACGTAACGGAACGACGGGTTGCGAGGCCGCCGCCGACAGCTGAGGCCACCCCCGAAATGCTATTTATAGCTGGGCGCTGATGGCTATAGGCGAGCTCGAACGCATTGCCATCAACTGGTTCTATGGTGTAATGGTTAGCACTCTGGACTTTGAATCCAGCGATCCGAGTTCAAATCTCGGTAGGACCTGTGTTCAAAGTAAGCTTGTCTTTTGCTCCTTTGCCATGCGGGGGCTTCAGTGCATTCTTTTTTCTTTTTTTATTAATTAACTGATTAACAGTTTTTGTAGCTCACTTCCGTTGCGTGTTTGTCACTTGTCGCCTGATTGACAGAATGGGACTGGCTCCCGTTCCAGATCGAAGTAATGCTGATGAGATAGCGACACTTCACTCTATGCCCTATTATCTGGCTAATCAAGTGAGAAAATTATTCATTTATTTACCATTTACTGATAACAATGGCCAACAATGGCTGGATTTAGTCTGTGTTTTGTGTTACGCATTTTGTCAGCTTTTAATGGCTTTATTTACCTGTATTGCGTGTTCATAAACAGTAAAGGGTTTTTCTTTCATACCCTTGCAAACAAGGATTAACTAGATTTTGGACAGGTTTAACTTTATGTGTTTTGGCACCACCTTTTTCTTACCACCCACTTTGAACACAAAAAGTTGTGTTATTTCCGCCTAGATCTAGAGCATCTTAACTTGTTTGTACAGGTACATATATCCTAAGCAATAAAAAAGAATCTCATCAAGTCAAACTTGTCTCTAAATCTTGAAACGTTCCTAATTGATTTGAAACAATAATTTTATGTTGTCATAAAACGTTTAAGCAAATGTTTAGAAAAAGTATAGCAATTAAAAGTCTTCCTATGGGATTTAATACGATAAGATAGTGATTAATTTGTTTAAATTTCAATCAAAAATTTTATTCGCTTGCATGGTTTTATACATTAGTATTATGTACATATATTAAAAGGCTTAGTTTCTTTGCGTGTATTTGTTATGGCAAAAAAAAGTTTGTTGGCTAACCATTTTTGTGCGTGTGTCCATTTTGGTTGTTAGTTGGTAATAGGCAAATTTTTTTTATACTTTTGAAAAAAAAAAGGTTTGCGCTAGTTTTGGGCATGCGGCGCAATAGTTGAGCGCACGATTAACCCTTGGTAAACGGTTATTGGCGCTTGGCAACAGGCGGCCTATTGGCATTTGGCCGGGGGAAAAGTAAAAGTTGGTTGGTTGGTTCTGCAAATGGTCGAAACACCGGAAATGTTAACACCATTGCTCAAACTGGCCAACGGAGCATGGACGAACTTGTCGTTGCTCAATTAGCAAAATGCCTACGAGCTGCTTTTGCTGGTTAATAGCGAGGCCTCAATGGACATGGCCATCATTATTACTTACTACTATTTGAAGTGTTTAGATAACCGCGTAAAAACAAAAAACACAACACACAAAAACTGGAAAGAAAAACTAACAACCAGCCAACAAGCAGGCAGCGGCCAACAACAACCAACAACCAACAAGCAACAAGCGAGCGGCAACCGCGAAAATTGCCTACAACCTTTTTTGGGCAAGCCACAATCCCTCGAACTCCCCCCACCCCCCTTTAAACAGCAGCAGCAGCAGCCCAGCACGATCCATGATCCACGATCCCCGCATTTTGGCCGTTACAATGTTCATTCATTTATAATGAATTTCAACATTGAAATGTTGAAAATTGTTAAACAGCCTTGTCCGGATCATGGACCGGCTTGGAGCAACTAACCAGCCTGCCTGGCTGGCTGGCTGGCTGCCTGCGGAGGAATTCTTCTTCTTCTTCTTAAAGCCAAAAATAAAACGTTTGTTGTTGTTGCTGTTGGGCTTAAACAAATCATCTTCATTCATGTCGTCTGGCTGTCTGTCAGGGCAGCTGCTAACTAAAAGACATTAGTTCGTAACTTTATTAATGCTTTTGTGTTAATTGCTGCAGCAAAAACGATAAAAGATGTTTCTTAAATACAACAACAACAACAACAACAACAACAGTAACAACAGCGACAACAACAACACAGAAGCCCTAAATCTTCGACACATAATGAAACCCCATCCGTTTGTCCAAGAATTGTGAATTGTGAACTGTCGGACAGTTTGTAAACTGGTTTTTATTTTAAAAATAATTAAATGAGCGCTCTTAAATAGTCAATTCATAAGTTAACTTGACTCTAAGTCCAAATTCTAAGTGCGAACTTTAAGTTTTGGTTAAAGCATGTTCTGCAAATGATCAAAAAGACTTGAGTTTATGGAGAGGGTTTAACTTTTATGACAGGAGTAAATCCTTTATTAACCAGCTGAGTTGTTGAATGTCTTCAAATACACTTCCTTGGGCTGAGTCTCTCCTCTTAAGCATAGATAAAAATTGCACTCAAAAGTATAAATAATATCAGATAATAATTGCTTGGTTCAAATATCTTGAGTACAAGCTTGTGTTATAAATAATATGTATTAGGTTTTGATTTGCTTGAGGAAACTAACTTTAATTTTATCTATTATGGTTGAGACTTAAAATATGATCAAAGCTTTATTTTAAACAGGCACTTTAGCATTTGGTCATTATATATAACAATGCAGGGTATTTAAATCATCTTGTAGAAAAGTTGTTAAAATAAAATAGAGAATGGGAATTAAGTTTAGGAGGTGAAGTAGGTCGAATATTGCAGGTGTTATCTTGTACCTCGTGGTTAATTTGAAGGGTATATAAGTTTTTCCAAGAGATGATTAAACTCAACACTTGCAATATATCTAAATATATTATGGTTTTCCTGCAGGGTATTTGAGGTGCGACTAAAATGGTATTTCGCCTTCTGTCAGCGTTGATTAATAGAGAAAAATTAGCTGTGACACAACAAACGGAGAGAGAGAGAGACTTCACGGCTAAAAGCGCTTGCCAGCCAGATATGACTCTGCAATTTTGGCCAAAACTGCAAGTTGCCCACACACACGAGCGAGCGAGCGAGCCAGCGAACGAGTGCGACAGAGACGGAGCTGCCAAAAATCGATGCCGGCAATCGAGTGGGCAACTGCCGGGCCAGGCCAGGCCGGGTCGGGCCGGCCGGCAAAACCTATGACGATGACGCCATCTGGTGGGCAGCAAATGTTGTCACTGATTCAATATTAGCTACCCAATCCTCCCCACACCCTCCCCCTCCCAGAGTCGCAGATGCCAGCGTTGGCAGCTGGCCGTGCAGGCTTTTCCATCGGAAAATGCATTAGCATGAATCATTCATTCAGACTGCCTAGCTGCTGGTCAATTGCATTGCCCCCAATACGCCGGGCCAGGCCGAAAATCCATGTTAATTCTCTGCCAAAAGCTTTAGTCATTCTACCAAAGTTCAAGTGGCGCTGATGTCAAAATTGTATATTTCTTCTTTGTTTTTTATTGTTTATACTTTAAAGATATTCTCAATTCTCTCTCGTTTACGTGTGTTCAATTATAATTAAACATTTTTGAGAACATGCCCAAATTTGGTGAGCACTTTTTTTCTCGTACTAAAAGGCAACCAAAGAATAAGAAATATGATGAACAGGAGCTTTGCTAGGGTATGAACGACTATGAGACTTGCTGTCGTGTTTGATTTCTTTACTTATATATCTTTGTGTATTATTAAATATCATAAAACCGAAAAAACTAGAGCCTTGAGCATCGTCGAAAGTCAAACATATGTATGTATATATACAGCTGTGTTCATAAAAATAGCAGTGTCGCGCCTCACCACTTTCAAAATTGTTTTTGAGACACTTTCAATCATCCAAATTTAACAAGCGAT
>SCDZ01001278.1:0-11100 GCA_004143845.1 Drosophila lacertosa
AATAAATAAATAAATAAATAAATAAATAAATAAATAAATAAATAAATAAATAAATAAATAAATAAATAAGTAAATAAATAAATAAATAAATAAATAAATTACAACTTCATACCGTACCCCTTGAAAATGTGTAAGAAGGGTATATTGGCTGTCGGGTGAAGCAGCCTTTTTATCAAAATGATGTAATTTAACGTTACAACAGCATTATTAATGTTTGTCTGATTAAACTGCCCACTATTTTATCTTATGCAAATGTTATCTGAAGTCAGCCAGTTGTTTGATTTGCTCTTGTTCCCAAGCTCTTCTCATTTATATACATATTGTAATCGCATGCTGCTTTAAGCTTTAATGTACTCCAAGCTTATTAATACTGTGGAAAATCTTGCTTTCTTATCGACCTGTTTTTTGGGTTTTTGCGACAGCTAATAAAAAAAATTATTTTGAGCTTGGGTTTCTCCAAATGTATGCGAAGGGCGGAAGAAAGCATCAGTCGACTTAATAGGGTAAAAAAAATAAAAAAAAAAATAATAATTTTTAAATCAGAATGTTATACTGAGTTGATTTTTTTCATTTTCCTACATCATAAAAAGAACTATCTTTCCTAATTAACAACAAGAAGGGCTTTATTTTATTTCATTTAAAAAAAAAAAAATATGTATACTTAATCAGAGTGATCAATTAATGATTAGCACTGAGGAACTATGTATATAGAATAAAAAATTCAACTTTCGAGTAAACTTTTCCAAACACAGAACTAAATAAAAATTTAGTTAACTATAGAAGGTAAAGCTATTAAAAAAAGATTAATTTGCAGCTTAAGTAGATTTGAATACTTTTGAACTTTTGTTTGCAATCAAGACTAAAGACTAAGTGCCTATAAAGTCATTTAAGTATCTATTTATTTTAAAAGTTGTTCCCACTTCAAGTAAAGTATCTATATGCAAGGGGCTTAAAAAGCTTGTATCTAAAGCTTACTGTTAAGCTTAGGGTATTTCCCTGTCGAGTACTTCCCACTTGCACAGTTTTTCTGTTTTTATATTTAAAATCATGTAAACAAACTTAACCTTTCCTAATACTGTGCGTATATTTACGATTATCTCCACTATATAAACGAAGTGATTTTGCGACACACACACACACACACACACACACACACACACACACACATATATAGGCTTACACTAAATGATGCTAGAAATAAAATTGGAATTTTAGCATTCGATCGGAAAGTAAAACGAGTCCAATTTTGTTGGGCTAGAGATCTAAGACGACATTAAGTTATTTATTGTACAGTTTATCTTATAAATTCAAAGTAGTGCAAGTTGTGACTAATCTCAAGCGACGCCAATCAATTAAATCCCAACTAGTTGAAGAAGCGCGTTATCAGCGAGGAAACTAGGATCAGGGCTAGAGAGCCCATAATGCTGGCTGCAGAATCCTTGGGGCCCTTGATTAGGATGCGACCCTCGATTTCGGGATAGACGTAATGGCGTGCCTCCAAATACTGACTGAAAGCTATTTGATCGTTCTGCTCCAAGAGTTCCGTAAAGGGTTCCTCCGTCTCCGTCAGAACGTAGCCATCGCCGCCGTTTAGCAGAAACTCCGGCACGATGACTTTATAGTAGGCCGTTGCATTGAGATTGGTATAGGAAGGCACATTGCACTCGGCACAGCGAACCAGGACGGACTCCACATAGCTGCCCGCCTCCAGATCGTAGTTGTACTCGACGCGAACGCCGGCAAACTGAAGGAAGCCCCCGTTGGAGTCCAAGTTTCTCACATAGGCGGAGTGCTCCAAAGCGGCGAGCAATGTTTTACCAGAAATACGCGTTATATAAAGACTATTTTCGAACGGAAGCGTTGTAAGTATATCGATGCCAGTTATGGAACCATTCGAGTTCTTATCAATAGAAGCGCGAATTCCTAAAAGAAAAAAATGATCGCAAGATTTATATATTTGTACAATTGCGACGCGATCGAACCAACCTCCGCCCTGCACCACAGCTATGGGCGCGTCCGTCCAGTAATCGCCGCCCTTATTCTCCAGCACGCGACTGTGCACCATGGAATCGGCGATAAGGTTGCCCAGATTGCATTCGCGCAGGCGGCAAATATTCCCGCCCTCAAGGGTCACCTTGGTGTAGCCGAAAATCAACTCTTCCAGTCGCGTAATATTCGGACGATATACCTCCAGTAGGTCCAGCATGTCCTGGTCCTGAGAAATTGATGCATTCAGTAGAATCGGTGATCCATCGAACTCAATCAAATTGCCCTCAGCGTCGAACTGTGAAAAGAAAAAAGGGAGAGAATTTAAAATCAATTACTTGTGGCTTAATTCGGATCCTACCTGAACATGTAGCTTTCCCAGGTATTTGGTGTAGGCATAAGCCTGCACCACAGGCACCTTTTTGCCACTAGCCTGAACCACTGTGGTGGGGTAAGGTCCTCGCACAGCCTCCGGGTTGGTATCGTCCTTGTCGGCCACGGGTTGACTTGAGTCGAGGAAGGTGTGCGAATGTCCGCCAATAACTATATCGACATCGGGACAGTCTCTGGCAATCTCCTGATCCTTCTTGTAGCCCGAGTGTCCCAAGGCAATAATTATGTTGATGCCTTGAGCCTTCAGCTTAGCTGCCTCAGCACTGCAAGTACACAAAAGGGATTCTAAGAGTCTTCTTTGGGATAGATAAACGGGTTCACTCACTTGATCGATACGATTTCCTCTGCGAATTCCACATTATTTTTCAGGGAAAGATCCTTTGTGTCCGGCGTCAGATAACCAATTACACCGATCTTCACTCCGTTCGTCTCCAGGATCGTGGAATTAGTCAGTCTGGTTGCGGCCAGTTCGGGTTCTTTCGTCAAATCCAAATTGCACACGAGCACGGGGAAATCCACAGCATTGAGGAACGGTATCAATCCAGCGACGTTCTTATCAAACTCGTGGTTGCCCAGAGACTACAGAACGGTCGGGCAGTAAATTAATGTAGGAATATTTATGATCTATGTGGAGTGCTTACAATGGCATCCGGCTGTAGTTTGTTGAGGAAAGCGCTTGTGATGTTGTCCTTGAAAACGGAGAACCAGGCTGTGCCCGTATAGGTGTCACCGGCATTCAAATAGAACACCGGAGTGCCGCCATTCTTAGCCTGTTCACGATACTTTTTCACTCTAAAAATGAGGTAATCTAAATTAGATATTCATATGGATTAAGAAGATAGACTCCTACTTACTCCTCTGCGACGCGTGCGAAGCCGCCATAACAGTTATCCGTGTCAGCGTCGTCCTTGGAGCAGGCGCCTCCATTCTTGTTCGTCTGCTCGAAGCGGGCGTGCATATCATTGTTGTGCAGGATAATCAGCTCGGTGGCAACGGCCTTGGGCGAAACGGGATTGGCCAAGGCGCAGCTCAGCAGCCAACTGCAGGCGACGATTGTTATCAGCTGATAAGCCATATTATCGCGATGAGCTCTAAGGAGGAGCAAAAGGGGGGGAGGAATAAAAAGTGACAGGTTTATTTATTTAAGTGTATGCACTTCAATAAAAGTCGCGCTAATCTAATTTGGCCAGCAGCAAAATGTTATCTTCAATGATGTTTTTTGTTTTGATAGTTTCGACATAATCGCAATATCGACTATCTTGAATATCTTACTGATATTATTTTGCCGATCCATTAATAAATATCAACTTATCAGCGTATGTCCAAAAAAACATTAATGCCTGCAAATCAATATTCGAGTTTATGGCTGCTCCTAAATCTAATCGCAACACATTTACAATCAATTGCGAACTACGTGAACTAAGTCGAATACAAAATATCTTTCAATTAACGATGCGTTAGTAAATATGTGTTTATATATATATAAATACACACTTAGTATCTAACAATTAGCAGCTGTTTATGCGATGATTTGTGGATTTGTCGAAGGCACTTTTCGTTTAAGATTTATCTTTGCACAGTTAACTTCTTCTTTTTTTTTTGAGAGCACTCAATATTGACATTTAGACGCAGGTAGCACGCAGGTAGATTTCGTTTAGGTCTCTGCTTTTTTACTTACATGCTCTCGTCACACAATCCGCTAACAAACTGGCCCGAAATCGACGCGAACAAGCGGCTATAACCGAAATCGCTGAGCGTCAACGATTACGATACTCCCGAGCAGCGCGTGGTTGGAACTGACTCTGATATTTATTTTGTTTTTGTTTTTGTTTTTGTTGTTTTTTTTTGTCACTTTTGGCTCTGGCAATGATTTTTAATAGCGCTATTGTATTCACTTGCAGATACGAGCACTACGACTCTAATTGCCATTCGCGATTATCTCTTCATTATTGCCTAGATTTTTTTTTGTTTTCTTTCGTGTCATTTGACGCACTATCAGCACCCAACCTGGTATCAGGACGCTTATCAACAGCCAAATCATTGTGTTAAATCATTCAGCGCTCCAGTAGCAAATTGAATGTGAATTCATTTCGCACTCTGCAAAAAAACTGTTTAACTGTTTGTTTCACACAGCAGATACTAACGGCGATTGCTCACGTGTAGATACAGATACAAATGTATCTGTACACACAGACAGACATCATTACGGGTTTGTTATATATCCAACAGCTGCTTAAACAGAACGTGCTGTTCCCACGCAAACATCAACAATGTATATATATTTATATTTATATATATATATACTTTAACTTTCGCTTGTCTGAATTTCAATCATTTACTTTTGTCAATGCCAACATAAAAGACAGCCACACATTACACTTCTTGGATAGGATGCCAAAAAAAAAAAGAGATTTACAGATCCGAAACTCTTTGGCCTTTAACATATTTTTGTCAGAATTCATTTGATATTGATAACAACGAAAAGCGTTGTTTCCCAATTATAAATCAAATTGCTTTTAGCGCATAAATCATTTGGAAGTTCACTTTATCATTTTTATACTGCGACAAAATACGCAGTTCAAACTTAAAATATCGCTGTTCATTCAATAATCCAAAACTCAGCATTTAAATAGAATTTGCCTGTTTAAAAATATTTTTTTGGAATTAGAAAAAATATTTTATGCAATCGTATTCATTTTTTCGAGTGTACCATTTAGTTAAAATATATGTGTATTCACCTAGTACTCACACAACATTCATTTAAATCTCACCGTTGACACTTAGCACAAAATAATTATTAGGCTCTGTTCCAATAATAAATATTTATGTGGCTAAAACCAAACAAACTTGTCAAATATCCGCGTACATTGACCCTTAAATACTCTTTACACAAATATATTTATTTACTTAGATGCTATAAGATATTTAATTTAATTAATTTCATATTGTTGAATTTTTTTTGTGCAAATGTTTTTAACAGGCAAAAGGAAACATTTTCCACCCAATCAGGAGGACAAATTTAATTGATTGGAATATTTCTCTTCGCTCTTCTGTAAAATCAAAGTTTGCTTATAAACATAAAAAATTCAACCTTCAACATTTCGATTACAGAGTCTTTTATTCTACTTTTCTTTTTTTAAACATTGTTCCATTTTTCATTAATATCAATAAAAATTAATTTTAACACATAGTTTTCTTTGTATATCTCAGAGATTTTAATATCTCCAGCTTCAACTTTTAATAAATATTGATATCCTTTTTGGATACCTTCCTTCACGTATCCCTTATTGAATATTTGAGCCTTGCTTTAACCTGATTATGACTGCACTTTAAGAATACCTATAAATTATGGCCTCCTTTGAGCCTCCTCCTTCTCTTCAATAATCTATATTGCCAACCCCAGGACCTCCCCACGAGATTTAGACCTTAAGCTAAGATAATTCTAAAAGTGGTTGTTATTTGTTTAATGTTTGACAATAAGGTAGCCGAAAACCCGTTTAACAATTATTAATATACAAATCTTGAATATGAAAAATAAAATTAAAAGAAATTCCGTTTACGTAGTTTGTTTTTATAAATTTCTACGATTTTATTTTTATAATTTTTGATGATTATTTTCGTGCTTTTTAAAATCAATTTAAATTTCCCTAATATAAGTATTCCCCCTTCTTCAAAATCACAAAGATTTATTGGGGCTGAAGATTGAAAGTAACTGTTTCAACTGTTCTCTCGATTTACTGTTCCCAGTTGTAGAATAACTCCCAACTCTTATACTTTACTATCAGATTGGACTCGACTACTAAGCAGTCTTCAATAGGTGACTTATTTTAACTACCTAGGCACGAATTCGTTTTAAATTCTCAGCTGGTGTTTAAAATAAATATTTTAGTAGAATTAGTAAACAAAGGTGAAAGCTGCAAGTGCTGGTAAAAAAAATAGATTAGTTTAGCTTATAGAAATCTAATCGCCAACAACAAATGCTTTAAAACTGAGAGATAAGTTTATAAAAAAAGATGTATCTATATAGATATTTATATACATATAAACCCCCTTCACTTACCAATTATTTAAAACGTAACACAAATTTATATATATACTATATGTACATATATATACTATATGTATGTATTTAGTAGCCACATAACATTAACTCAGTGAACCAAATCGCATCGCATATGAAAAGCTTTTTTAAAGTGCTCAATTAACTTGCAGTTAAATATAAATAAATAATGAATAAAACACGAAATAATAAATCAAAATATATATATGTACATTTGAAACACGTGAATATAAACATGTGTGAAAATTAATATTTGTATTCATGTGAATATTTAAATATACGATATTATAATATGGCCAACAACAATTCGTGCATATATATAAATATTAATAATAAATTCCATACAAATGTAGAACAATCAAATTACTTTCAATTATCAATTTAACTTTAATAATAGATTTTATACTATACAAAATAATTGTTAATTTACGTTCGTACTAAATATATATGACAATTTTAATACACTACTATTAAATTGATTGTTGTACTTTATTCTGTAATTTGTATTGAGTTAAATATTAAATAATTTAAATAGTTTAAAAACAAAACATACACTAATGCGGCACCTTAATTTTAAACAATTAAAAAAATAAAAAAAAATATCTAAATAATTCAGCAGTCTAAGGTTACAATTTATATTCGTAAAAGTTTTGTATTTTTACGATATAAATAAATTGTTCAATATTTTTATTTTTACATGTAAACATATAAGCCATAGAAGTTCCATTTACTTTTTTTTTTTTTTCTATATATATAATATTTATATGATTGTCATTTATAATAAAATTAATAGCTATTTTCATGGGCAACAAAGAAATATATTCGCAACAATTTTTTAACTTTGTCTTACCAAATAATATATTTATTTTTTTGTCGGAAGTTATGAAAGGAAACTTTCCAAAAAAAAATTATATAATCTATAATTTGCAAAGAAGTCTCTTTTAATCTAAATAAATACTTTTCTTTAACAGAGTATTGTGAAAGCGGTTACACACTGCAAGAGAGACACACTCGATTGAATTATACACATATATATATATATATATATATATATATATATATATATATATATATACATTTATTGATTAATACATATATATTTTTATTTGTTGTTCTATAATGAATCCCATCTTGGGAATATATATTAATTGTGGATCGGGGCTTCATCAATAGCTAGCGTTAATTTTCCTTAAGCACATGTGATTAATAAACAATAGACAAACAAAATAACGGCTCATATTTAACAGTTGATTGTCCGTAATTGAGCCAGAGAAATAAATATTAAATTGCTTAGTATTTATTTTAACTTACAGCGAAAAATTCCTAAACATATATAGTATATGGGCACATATGTTTAAACCGAAACAATTTGTTATTGTTATTTACTATAATCTGAAACAAATTGAGGGAAAAGCGTTTTCTAAAGAAGTTAGCAAAAGTAGACAATATAGTGAAATTATTTTTTATTTTATCATATTGTGACCTTTGTTATCAGGGCACACAAAACCTTTACTCTAATACTCTCTAAATACTGTCCAGAAATAAATAATAAGTTGCAGTGAGAATTCCTAAACATATATGGTATATATGTTCACATATCTATAAACCTCAGTAATTTATTAGTATTATCTACTATAAGCTAACCCAAGTTGAGGAAAAATAAGCTATCAAAATTTGATAAATTGTGTGAAATCATTTTTATTTTTTTATAATAATGCGACCTTTGATTTCAGGTTACACAAAATCTTTACGCTCTAAATACTGCACAGATGTAAAAATAATAAATTGGTTAGTGAATTCCTAAGCATGTACCTACATATATGTACACATATTTACAATTATTATTATTATAGTAAATTTATTTATATTTTTTTTATAATAATTCGACCCTCAACTACACAAAATCTTCACTTTTTAGATACTGCCCAGAAATAAATATAAAACTGTTTTGTGTTTATCTTAACTGCCAGTGAGAATTCCTAAACATATACCCACATAAACATATCAACAATTTATTATTTTTATTATTTATAACCTGACCCAAATTGAGGTAAAAGATCTTTTTAAAGAAGCTAGCTAAAGTAGATAATTTAGTGAAATTCTTTTTATTTTTTTATAATAATGCGAATCTCGATTTCAGGGTACACAAAAGCTTGTCTCTCTAGATACTGCTAAGAAATTCCTTAACATATGTATACATATGAATAAATCTGAACAGTTTATTATTGTTATTATCTATAGCCTGAACCAAATTGAGAGAAAATTATTTTCAAAAGAAATTATGTTTATTTTTTTATAATAATGCGACCCTCAACTTCAGGGTACACAAAAGCCCTACTCTCTAGATACTGCTGTAAAGCACCTTGATCGTCCTTGGCCAAGAACTCTGTGCCGGGATTGTCGGAATCGATGAAGGTGAAGTCGTCGCCTCCGAGCAGCAGAAACTCGGGTATAATAACTTTATAGAAGGCCGAATCCTCGAGATTGGAATAGGAGGGCACATTGCATTCGGCGCAACGGACCAAGGAGGAGATCATCAGGTGTCCCGGCTCCATGTCGTAGTTGTACTCAACGCGTATTCCGGAAAACTGTTGGAAGCCTCCATTCGAGTCCCTCTGCCTGACGGCGGCTGAGTGCTCCAGGACGTTGCGCAGGGTTTTCCCTGTGATGCGGGTAACCACTAGGCGATTCTTGAATGGAATAGTTTCCTCCATTTCCCTGACAGTTATAGAACCAGCTGCATTCTTATGAATTGAGCTGCGAATACCTGAAACACAAGAAATCTTTTAAGTGTCGCATAAGATCGTAGGGAAAAATAGACTAACCACCCCCGGATATTAAAGCTATGGCCGCATCAGTCCAGTATTCCCCGCCCTTGTTCTCCAACATGCGACTATAGACCATGGAGTCGGTAACCAGATTACCAAGATTGCATTCCGCCAAACGACAATTGCTGCCGCCCTCTAAGAATACCTTGGTGTGTCCAATAATCTTATCGCCCCTAGCGGTAATATTCGGACGGTATACATCCAGTAAATCCAACACATCTTGATCTTGCGGCACTGAAGCATTCAAAACAATTGGCGAGCCCTCAAACCTAATTAAGTTCCCATCTGCATCGAACTGTGTGAGAAAGGAAAATATCTTTTAAGATAGTTTACTTAAATTCAATTCTGAACAAACCTGAACTTCCAACTTTCCCAAGTACTTGGTATTAGTAAAGGCCTGCACCACAGGCACCTTTTTGCCACTAGCCTGAACCACTGTGGTGGGGTAAGGTCCTCGCACAGCCTCCGGGTTGGTATCGTCCTTATCAGCGACGGGTTGACTGGAGTCGAGGAAGGTGTGCGAATGTCCGCCAATAACTATATCGACATCGGGACAGTCTCTGGCAATCTCCTGATCGCGCTGGTAGCCCGAGTGACCCAAGGCAATTATAATATTAACGTCTTGAGCCTTTAACCTAGTTGCCTCAGCGCTAGAAGGAATCGCTTTAATAATCAATAGCAAAACATTTCAGTGCTCACATTTACTTGATTGCTATGATTTCGTCACTGAACTCCACTTTGTTGATATAATCTTCTTTAGTCTTTGGCGTCAGATAACCAATTACACCAACTTTGACTCCGCTAACCTCGAGAATTGTTGAATTCGTTAGCTTTTTGGTAGCAACCAAGTCGGGTTCCTTTGAATAGTCCATGTTTGACACCAGCACTGGATAGTCCACAGCATTGAGAAAGGGCACAAGTCCATCAATGTTCACATCGAACTCATGATTCCCTAGCGACTACAATCAATCAAGATCAATTTTCCAACTCAATATCTGATAAGCTTACCATTGCATCTGGCTGTAGTTTATTGAGAAATGCGCTCACAATTTGATCCTTGAAGACCGAGAACCAGATAGTGCCAGAGTAAGTGTCTCCTGCATTTAGAAATAAGACGGGAGTACCCCCATTCTTTGCTTCATTGCGATATTTGCGCACTCTTGACAAAGATATCTATCAGATATAGGATAGTTAGGATAAGGTCATTGAACTCACTCGTGAGCGATTCGTGCGAAGCCCCCGAAACATTTCTCTTCATTCGCATCCTTTTTGGAGCAATAAGCACCATATTTATTCGCCTGCTCAAATCTGGCGTGAATATCATTATTGTGAAGGATTATGAATTTGGTGACGGCTGACTCTTCGATCGGAGTGGAAGCAATTGGATTTGTAATTGCCAGCAGAAATACCAAAATCCACATCTGTGCCATTTTTGGAGCTGAAATATAAATAAAGATTTGCTATTTTAATCTTTGCACTCTGAAATTCAACCCGTAGATTAAATAAAATAGGTCTATTCTATACTAGGTCTAATTTATAAATAAACCTGAACCGGTTTTCTTTCGAATCGAAACCCATCAAAACGTTTGTTTACATAGATAGACTCCAATAAACTCAATCTGGCATTTACAATAGAGTACAAAATAATACTGTTTTAAGAAATCAAAATGACTCTTAACTTAGTTTTAGACTTTAGTATGTCCCTTGGCTAAGACATATTGATTAATTGATTAATTTTCGTCCGAAAATATAACTTTAGTGAACTCCTCTGACCAAAACTTGTATTTTTCAGCAAATAATAGTCGGGCGGTTATGTGGCGCTTCAATAGCCTC
>SCDZ01001279.1:0-11076 GCA_004143845.1 Drosophila lacertosa
GACAAGAAAAAACAATAACACGGACGCAAAACGCTCGAGAGAACGGATTTTGACACAAACAATGCTGTCGATCAAAAGAGCAACAAAAACTTTTCGAGAGCGCGGTGCAAATGTAAATAATGCACAAACAATCCATACTCACGAAGAGAGTGTTTGGCAAAACGAAACGCAAACGGAACGGAATCAAAATCAGACAGTAACAAAAGCACAGCACTGACGCCGCGTTTGTTAAAATTAAAAATATAAAATGTGTAAAAATTGATTTACGCTCACAGCGGAAGAATAGTTTACACAAAATAATAAATCTTGTAATTATAAATTACTTCAAAATATAAAATATAAACTTCACAAGATAGGGTAGGCAAAATATGCAAAAATATAAATAGAAAGTTAACGAATACAAAAAACACGTCTAATGCGCTCAAGCTGAGAAATCTCTCTGAGAGAGATGTAGAGGTAACTCGCTGTTGAATTCAACTGTTCATCTCCTTATATATTGGGCAGCCATTGTAGTTTGCCGTGTGATTACCACCACAGTTGCCACACTTTTTTGTGTTGGGGTCGCCTTTGCTTGCTCTGCAGTTGGCGGAGTTATGAAGCTCTCCGCAAGCTACACACATCACTCGCAGTGTACAGTACGATTTTGTATGCCCATATTCTTGACAATTCGTACATTGAACTGGGCCATTACGTTTATGTGGCTCTTCTACTATTATTCGACGGTGGAGTAGGAACTGAAGTTTGTATATCGGGTGCACTTCGTTTTTCTATGAGGACTTGCTTTTTGGTTCAAGTTCTACCTTGAAGAGTGGTTGCGGCTTGCAGTTGTTATTCTAGTTACTTTTGCGGTAGTTAAAGATATTGGTTACCGTAGCTAAGAGCAGGTGTCTTTGGCCAATGCACTCTGCGCTTTGAACATTTTGAGATGTGGACGTTATCGACGGAGAGTAATAACGTGCTTTCTCGCTCCATATATGCAAGAGCTCGTTATTTATGGGTTTATTTGAATATATTATTTAATGAATTAATAATTTTCAATGATTTCATCACAGTAAGCGTCTTTTCGCGATATAAAGTATTTGTTGAAAGATTCTCTTATTACACTGTTGAGTTTCAGAATAATTTCCCCAGAGCACAATAAAAATCACGTCTGCATGAGACGAAGGTGAAGCTTAAATTACATTAAAAATTACATTTAAAAACCAAAAAAATTATTAAACTAACCAACTATGCTGATAACTAATAAACATAGTTTCAGCCTTTTGCTGAGGGCCCCTTGGTTTTGAAACTTATCCATTCTACTGTTATCTATTTCTGCGCAGGTGAACTCCTGTAGATTTTCGATTCACACTGGTCAAAGGTTCTCCGTCGGTTGCCATGGGGGCTAGGTAAGCGGATAGTGTTTGTGTTGGATAAATTGAATGACGCAAACTGCTCTGATATAGCGTAGTGCAAGTTGAGCTATGGATCCAATGGCTGGTCGCTATTATCCTCCTCAGAGGTTATAATATTGATCGCGTTCTCCGTCGTTATGTTATGGTTTTCTGTTGCGAGTAAGGGTCTGTCTTATTTATTTATTTATTTGTGAAAGAGATTGACTTAACGAATGTCAACTCAAGTAACTGAAACAGCATAAGGCTACTTGCTAAAAGCCTAAAGAAAATATAAACATTTCAAATAACATCATCGCTACGATGGCGGTATTTAACTTGCTTGTCCGGCCAGCTATGCCCCTGCTCACATCAAGTTTTGTCAAAGATGTCAATAAATCCCACAGCTAAAAACATCAGATATAGTTAAAAAAGATATGTCTATGTTATTGTAAGTCCTAAACTTAACCTTATAATAACAAAATTAACATATATAAATTATAATATAAGTTAAATATAAAGAGAAAGATATTTAAATAGATGGCAAATCACTGATACGGTGGGGTGAATATTTAGCCAGTCCGGCAAGCTAAGTTCTTTCTCATAGATGATAATTTAGCTTAATTAAGATTAGTATCCCAGGCTAAACCAGTTAAAGCAAAAATTGCTTTTGAACGGACTATATTTGATCCTAATGAATTTTATATACTGGAAATGCATGATATGTATAGAAGATCGGAAGAGTTACGATGAAAGTTTAATAAAACTTAGAACTCCCTTAGCTTTGTTTATCATAATGGATATGTCACTATTCAAACTTAACAGTTAACTACTAGGGGCATTGTACTGAAAAAACGCACAAACATATATTTAGAACAATTTAAAAACCATGTAAATAATCGGAGTATGAAACAACAAGTTTTACATCATCAGCATACATAAGTATACGAGAATGAGTTATTACTGAGGGAAGGTCATTAATAGATAATGTAAAAATAAATGGTCTAAGATAACAACCCAGAGGTCCTCTAGAAGATACTTGAACCAGCTTTGAGCTATAAGATTTTTCTAAGTCTCTTTGGGTGCTACCCTTTAAGTAGGAAGAAATCCAGTATAACAGTCAGGGACGAAAACCAATTCGGTCGAGTTTTGAAATTTAAATATCATGATTGATAGAGTCAAAAGCTATACTGAAGTCAGTATAAATGAAATCATATTGTATTTTTGTTAAGAAAGCATCATTACCCAGTGAAGTCTATTTTAAAAAATTCGTCAAAGTGGACTAACTCTTAGCAACACCATGCTGAGCTGGGGGAATTAGAGACTTTCAGAGTTTCTGTTGAAATTATTTTTTCAAATAATTTCGGATACTTAGACTTACCACCTTTTTCGTGGATAGGAATGATTTAGGATTGTTTCCAAAGATTTGGAAAGACTGCTGATTCAAGGGATAGTTAAAATAGCTTAATAAATGGTCAAAAATGGACTCACTTCACTCCTTGAGGAGCCACCTTGAAATATTGTCTAGCCCTGCAGAGTAGAGGGTTTTTAAAAAAGGAAAGAAGAGAAAAGTGAGCTATAATGGGAGCAACGATAGAGTTAGAAGAAACTATGATATATGGTTAAAAAATATTATCAGCGGAGACAGAGGAATAAGTTTATTGGAAAAGTTAGCAAAGAGGTCTGAAATGGAATTATTGCTTGATTTTTCAGTCCGAAGAAAGAGGAACGCAGACCTGAAGATTTTCACTTGTACTTAACAAAGTTTAAGAATTGCTTATGGACTTCAGCAAATTTTGCAACGTGCAAGATAGTTCCCATAACCCTGAGAATTAATACAAAAGTTTTACCTTGCTAAGAGGTTTTATGAGAAGAAGAACTGGATCCAGACTTTATAAACTTTTTAAAACATTTTGATTTAATATTTTTTAAGTTTAGCAGCCTTCTAGTGAACCATGGGGGTTTAGAAAAATTAGTCAATGCTATTCGGAATGCACACATATAAGAGTGAATTCAAAGTTTTGCAAAAGATGTTAACAGCACATATTAATCCAATATGACCAATCGGTTGAACAAACGACCACAGATAATATTAGGTAATTTCCTTACTGGAAGTAATGGCGGTGCTAGTGAATGCAGCTTCGAAGAGCAATCACATAAATGAACTTCTAATGTAGGGTGATACATATGTTCAGGGGGAGACAAAGGGTTGGTCTTAGATACATTCATATTAAGGTGATTGTTAAAGATGAGATAAGATAAAGATAAGATCAACATTTTTATTAGACTCATTAGAAATCAAATTGATCTGAAACAGCAAACGTCAAGCATTAAAAAATGACCACGAAATGTTTGGAATATTAAAATCATCCAACACAACAAATAAGTCATTATTGCGGACATGGGTGGAAACTTCATTTATGCAGTATAGGGACTGCATATAAGTTAAAAAATTTTGAACTTAAGCGATTTTTTAACAGCCCTCAAACCCTATCACCTCTACGAGTGGGTCGATCTTGTCAATTTATTGAGAATGATTTTGAAAGATATTGTGAAATTTAACAAAGTTTCGGAGATTGCAATGTATACGATTGTAAATAAATGCTATTGAAATAACATTTAGCTATGCTAAGAAAATATCGGAGGTGATCTGTTTTTTTGGTGCACTGCTATTCGAGGCATGCAAGGAGGTATCCAAAAGGGTGACAAGCGTGGGCTGATTTCAGCTTTTAGCCTTAAAATCGTGAACAATCGTGAGCTGGCCAAAATGTAGGGTCATAAATTATTGAAATCGAGTCACGGGGAACAATTGTTTTAAATTATCTATTTTCAAGAGGAGTATATAAATTGAACTTTGTAACTTTGACTCTACCAGACGTTAAGGTGGCAATAAATGCGGCTTCGCTTGAGGAAAGTCTAGACACAAACACTTGCATGCGAGGCTTAAAATTGCCATAGATGTGGTAGAGGTACCAGTGTGTTACAGTTGGAACTTGTGTTCGAGAGGGTACTGACTTCTAACTACACGAAAGTTGTTATTGTCGATCAGTAAAGATTCAACAACAGCCACGATAGACAACTCTTATGGAGCCGCAAAGGGGGAAAGACGATAGCGAAAAAGTTGGAGTTGAATCCATAGAAATTATATTTGTCAAAGTAAAGTAAAATACCAAGTTAATAAAACACAACTAATAGAAATTTGATTAATAAGGTTAAAACAAAAGTAAAAATATTTCAAAATTTTTTGAATTTTTTATTTGTGCTACATATCTTCAACTGATTTGCATTGATTTAAGCCCAGCCTAAAAATTGCTTTATTGAATTTTAAACATACGAACATAACGAATGAAACCAGCGACAGCAGCAACGAAACTTACATTTTTGGGTACCAAGTGGCACTGACCGCTGCTGCTTATGTAATATTGTCAAAATTACAGACCATGCGTCTGGGGCATTTTTGTCAACAGCGGCCGGAAGTGCAAGATTTTGCATAACTCTTTATCACGTCGCCCGGTGTCGTTGTCAATTAAATAATCTCTTTATTTAACTTGCATTACATTCTCACACAAATATCAACAAATTGCGGTGGTGCAGAATCTTCTGCCTCCTTGAAAGTCCAATTTCATCTTGCTACACGAAATTTCAAGTTTCCTGCCGGCGTTATTAAAGTTTCGGTGAAAAATAGAAAGCAGGCAAAAGTAAAGGCGCACGAAAACAACAGTAGCACAATAGCAAACGGCTTTTTGCAATAACAATGTTATCGATCAAATCAACAACATCAACTTTTCGAGAGCAAGGTGTAAATGTGAACTTTGCACAATCACAAACAAAATGTTAAGCAAAGAGAAACAGAAATAAATAAATAAATGACTTACAGTCACAGCGGAAGAACAACTTGCACAAGTAATAAAGCTAATAACTTTTGTATTGCTTCTAGATGTAAATATGACAAACTAGGACAGTTTATTATGCAAAAGCAAAAATAGTAATTTGGCGAAACAAAAACCCCTCTGATACGCCATGTGACTCAATAAGAACTAATAAATTAGCAACTTGACGGCGCGATACACGTCCTCTTTAATTAAAGCAAGATACAAAATTAATGTCACATAAAATAAAATTATAAATCTGTAACCCAAAACAGAATTCCCGAATTCTCACGATGCATGACCATAGTCGCAAGCCCACCTCAGCATAACTGCAGGCGTTAACGGATGTATTCGTGGGCTCTTCAAACCAAACAGATTTTAAGTTTGAGTGCTCTGCAACTCCATTAGCAACATTCTGTCAAGTGTGTTTCTCTTTTTAATCCCTGAAGGCGAGAATAAAATAAATCATCACCTAAACTTATCTTATCTAATTAAAGTGCCAAGTAGCTTACTGAACTTCTACGGGCGGTGCGTTTGAAATTTATACTCTGTGATTATTTATAAGTATCAAGCTGATAGTCTGGGAGTTTAATGATGGCTCATTATAGCACTAAATTGTTTTGGCTGCTGGAAAGAAGTTCATGAGCTGCAATATGGGTACATTTAGGTCCGAGATTGTTCGAGACTGGATTGATTGAGTGACAGTGGATTTCTTTTGGGGTGCCTATCATACTTTGCTGGATTGATCGGCCACAGGGTGAGCCAAGGGTTGCTTATCGGTGAAAATTTTGATGTCCTTTACTGCATAGAGGTATTGACGCAATTTGCCCAAAGCCCAGACAATAGCTAGTTAGTTAGTTGGCAAAGTTAATATCACTGTATTTCAAAGATTTAGAAATCATTCTCATTGGTCGACCCACTTGGGAGAGGACCGCACCTATGCCATAGGTAAAAGCGTCGGTCGACATGGTGTTTTTGGTAACGCAGTCATTTTGAACTTTAAGGATGTCTGAAATGGTCTTGCTTTTACCACAAAGTCCTTTATGAAACATCTATAGTAGCTAGCCAGGCCAAGAAACAATATGACAATTGTATCCGCCGCTGCAGTCTCCGTTGCCCGAAAAGCTCCTGTAGCTGCGGTGTTTAAAGTGAAAATTCGTTTGCGTTGTCGCACAAACGGCGCACGCCTTGCTTTGAATGTCAACTTGATCTTGGGAGTACTGAGAGCAGCTAAAACTTTAGCACTTTTTGCTGTTGTTTTTGTATGGAGGTTTATTTTTAAATATTATCAAATTTATCAAATTATAAATCCATTGCCTGAAACATAATTCCCGAAACATATACAAAAATTTACTATTTAACTTACTTTGGTCTGTTCCTTCATGTTCCAAATGCACTTGTTTTATTATTGAAACGGCTGTCGAAAGTTAAAATTATACGTGTGCAAAATTGCGTGAACATTTCTGCCGTGTTAATGGACCCTACATGGACCTTAAAAAAAAGTCATCCCTGCAAGTTTCAGATTTGGGCGAATAATTTCGTCCATCGTCGTTTTTACGCAGGCTCAGCAGTCAGTCCTTTTGGGGACGCTGATTTCTCTGCCTGTTTTCCAACCATGGGTTGGTGTGGTTCCTGGGTGAATCATCGTGCGGAAAATAAGCGAAGCGGGTGCTCCATGAATAATTCCCCTGGAGTGAGAGCCTCTCAATCGTAGGGATCGGAGCTGAGCGTTTTAAATCGCTTCGTCATCTCCAAGATGTCTGGGAGCCTCGCACACCACCAGATCTGCGCATGCGAGTTCGCTAATGAGAAGGTATGTGGCCGAAGTGCGTCACCCGAGGTGGAATGAATCGCTACTACATTCCCCTCTCTTTTGGGAACTACTGCAACTTTGCCCTCTGCTCACTGAACTTTTTATGCATTAAAATTAATAAAAATGGTTGCAGCCGTCAAGCAAACGGCTGGGAGATTTCGCAAAATCTGTTCCTTAGCTTGGAGCTTACAACCTCCATGCATTCTCTGCTAGCATCCACTACCAAAATTCAATGCCTCATAACAGCTGCCGATTTGCAAGCTGTTGAGATGCAATTGAATGAATTGCAAATTTTTTGGCAACAAAATGTGAATTTTTGTATTTAAATTGGAAGTCGACATGTTGTGCTGTGAACCATTAACAAATCTGAATGCATACACAAGTTTGTTGTATGATAAATATCGAGCGATTAAATTTCATCAAGAATCTGAAGTAGCGGCAATATTTTTTTAGGCAATTCTGTTCCATTTTTACTTAAGAAACTTTCCAGACATGTTGTATGAATCTGTTCATGAACATCGCAGCCTGTCGACTGGGTTCGATAAAAAAGGTACATGTCGCCATGTCGCTTATTGGAACATTTTTTGAATACCTGCAGCTCTTTTTGCTGCTAGCATTAAAAGCAGAGAGGGTGTCTATAAGTACACCTCCTCCTTTTAATTTTGCCAAGCATTTAATACGACCTTTACTCTGTTAGCGGTATGCCGCGTGTAGGTCAAGGCTTGGAATTTATTGTGTTTTAAAGGCCATATTTTTACTTTACAACTAAACAAGCCGCGAATCACTTGGTCACCTTGTTTTGCTCGAATGTACAAGCAAAAGCCGTATGCTTGAGTCGAGCAAGCAGCGAATTGCAAGAAACGGTGCCGGTGCAGAACCGCATGTTACCGTTTTTAAATGTGAAACCTGTAACCCATCAGATGGCTCTCCAAACGATGAATTAAATCCAATGGTCCTTTTCCGATATGCCTTTTTATCGATTTATTTTCGATAAGTCCGGAGCGAGCTTATCGGCTAAGTCGAAAATCAATTAGCTAAAGAGACAGCTCTCTCTGAGTTGTCGGTCGCACCATTAAGACCATTGATTTGTAACGTGCTAAGAATCGCTCTGCACCTAACAGCAAGACCCTTCCCTGGAGCTGGAATTTTCCATTAACTTTGCTTTGCAGTTTTCCTGAAGCTGACGAGATTTTCGATGTAGCTATTGAGACCCACGACACTTTGTTGATATTAAAAATGTGTATTAAGCTGGAAGAAGCAAGGGCTTATACAGTGAGATAACGGCAAAATAACAATACGAATATTACTGGTACAACAAGGCAAATTGTGGCATCGAATCTGAAAATGTGACGAAATTAAAAATTTCGCAATGTAGACCGTTCAGCGCAATTGCAGATTGCTGAACGCATTAGATTCAAGTAGTTTTAAATGTTCTTAAAGATTGAACCTCATAAAGTGTTGATCGAACTTTGCGTACGCTGGTTTTACATAAGTGCTGTGTGCGCCAAAATTGACAGATTATCTTATGTTTGAAGGACAGAAGAATAGTTGTGATGTTGCGGTTAAACCAGATGGTGCACTTTAGTATAAAAGATATGGTCACATAAATTGGGGATCCAAATATGATCTTCCATTTACAATGCACATTAACAATTTGGCGCTAATCAATATAACTCCAATGGAGGCGTGGACTGTTATGAAGCCAAATTTTAACAAATTATTTTTAACAGGTGTGCATTAGAGAAGGGAATTTAAAAGTATTGTCGGGTCACGCAGCCGCTTAAATTATATGTTCAATAGTCAGTGGTGCAGCTTAAAGTTACACAATTTTACTGTATAACGTGTTTGCGCTGCCCACTGTACTTTTTCTAGATGCTTTATGCTATAACATATGTTAAAATCACGGCCAAGCTGCCCGCGCTATCTCATCTATTTACTTTCTTCGTCGTTCTTGTCGCTCTAAGCATTGGCCGATTTTATGGCTTATGCCGTTAATTGTATCAATCTCGCTTTCGTGTCGGCAGCTGAATTACACATCGCTGTGAAAATAAAACTTTTAAAACAACCGGAAAAATATTGTCTTATTTAGCAACAGGTAATAAAATAGCTTATTAGATTAACAAGTATCATTCACAGTCAACGCTCACTTGTTACAAAAAAATATTATTAAAACAAAAATAGCAACGACAAGATCACGACCTCGCCATAGAGCAGTGCTGGTCAAACAAGCAGACGGCAAAAGCTACGTGAATGTATTTAAAGAGCTACGCAAAAAATTCAAGCCAGAAGATACAGAGAGTGCAGTGCGCTCTAAATGCTCCAAGAGTAGACCAAAAGAAGCTAAACTAAAACATTGTGCGATAATATCAGAGACACCCTCATGGAGAACGAATCGGTCAAGGCCATTAAGTCAACGAAGAAAGTTGTACTTCAGACATAGATCGAAGTTGCATTTGTAATTAAAGCGGCGATAGGCGACACGGGCGTGGTTTTCCAAATGCATCTGACCAACGTAAATTACTCGGAGCAGAAGAGAGCTTTTGTAACCATGTCAAAGGAAGACGCAGCAAAAACACGGAATGAGCAACGAATTAAGGTTGGATGGACAAAATGTTACGTGAAGCAATGCTCTGAGATTAGGCGATGTATCAAGTGCCTCGACGTGGGAAGCCTATAAAGGGACTGCACCCAGACCGCAGAGACCTAAGCCTGAGACGCGAAGAAATCGGCAAAACTTGATGGGATGTATAAAATCACTGCATTATATGCGCACAGGAGGGACACAATCAGACCATTTTTTCAGGCTCGATCAACTGGAAAGCAAGATCCGGAATGGCTAAAAAATAATTATACTGCAGGCAAATCTACATCGAAGCCGCATATCATATGGTATGAAAGGCGAACCTAAGGCTGCCGCGGTGTGGATCCTCATGCGACTTAAGGACTGCAGCATAATTAGTCTTTACTTGACCCCAAGCGATGATATCCACACTTTCCACATCAAACTTGAAGAGATCGAGACATCACACGTCACACTAGTATCGGAAAGCTTGGCGCATCGAATCGACGAATGTAAAGTTCTGGACACATACAATGGTAGCGACCACAAGTATATCTTCTTTGAACTTCAGGGAGCTATGACTCACAAATGAATATGGAATTGAATCAACAAGTCGCTCTAAATTGATGAGGAAACCCACGAGACATCCACTATTGTCAAGGAAACCATGCCAAAAAAAACAGATGGTCTGTGATGGCGTAATGCTGCAAATAGTATAAAAAAACAATTAACGACCAGAATAAAACCATACACAACAGCAAGAGGAACAAGTGGAAAGCACTATGGATCGACGTTAATTTATACACGTGGGGCCTGGGATACAAGCTCGTAACGTACCAAAGATATGTATAGAAGTTTAGTTGTAAAAAGGTTGTTAAACTCTTTTGACTAGCGTTTAATAAAACCTAGGACTGCCTTAGCTTCGTTTACGATAGTGGATATGTGACTAATGAAACTTAGCTTAGCGTCCAGAAGACACAAATGTCTTTAACAGCCTTGATGCGTTGTAAATTGTCTAAAAGTCATAAACGTATAAACGGCTAAACGTCATAAACATTTTTATTTATTTATTTATTTGAAACGGTTGACTTTACGAGTGTCAACTCGAGTTATTAACAGATAAATTACAAAAGAATTACTTTCTAAAAGCCTAAAGAAAATATAAATAATTCTAATAATATCACCAACACGGTGGGGGTAATTTATTTGCCAGTCCGGCCAGCTATGCACCTGTTCACAGCAAGTTTTGTCAGTGATGTAATAGAATCCACAGCCAAAATGGATAGGAGAAGTTGAAAAGAAATGTGCATTTATGTTAATATGAGTCTAAAACTAAATCTTATACTAACAAAATTAAGATATGAAAGTGAAAATTATAATAAAGATTAGGTAAAAAGAGGAAGATATAGAAATAGATGGCAAACCACTGATCCGGTGGGGTGAATATTTAGCCAGTCCGGCAAG
>SCDZ01001280.1:1838-12896 GCA_004143845.1 Drosophila lacertosa
TTAAAGTGAATGCTGTGCTTCCCACCGTAGCTAACCGCATGCCTCTTTGTCCAGTGCATACCTGCATGGAAGCGCTCTCCGCGCTTTGAAGCTTTTAAGAGGTGGACGGTAGCGACGTTCTCGCACTCTATGTGCAAGAGTTCGTGCATCGGGTTTGGGGTGATTGAACGCAGTCACTCTGAATTTGCATTATGATTATTTTCTGTTGGGGCGGCGACAAAAGAGAAGTACGCGGTTTTCCTTTGAAAGCCGACGCTTGTCTTGCTTACGTTGCGGCTGGCTAAGCATATCTTCTTGAATCATCTTCATAGCTGAGACTTAGTTTATAAATTTATTTATTAATTTATTGGTATTTGTTAATCAACCATTTAATTATATTGCTTAGTTTCATCACACTAAGCGTCTTTTCGCGATATGCAATATACAATATTTGTTGAACAAATTGTTCTAGGCTCTGTTGAGTTTAAAATTTTTTTCCCGGAGCACAATAAAAATTACAACTGCATGCAACTTTGATTTAACAACAAAGTTTTTGATTTTAACAATGTATAATAGAGTGGTTTTGTAGTGTAGCACTGATATATTGGAGAACTCCATGATTTTTTTAATTGAGAGGGGTGGCATATTGCATTCTTTAAATATGTTCCCTATCTCTATTAGCTCATCTTCATTTAATAAAATGGTATTTACTATGTTTAATTTTACCCATTGTATTGCATATTAAATGCTCATAATTTTTCTTTTAATAGTCTGGTCTCATTGTGAAGACTGATGGGTATTTCATTACTGATAAAACTACTCATCTGTATTGCACTTCTAAGGCGGTTTGGTGTATTTATTTTTTGCTCTAGCTGTGTGTTAACTACAACTTGTTGATTATTATTTGCAATGAGGTTGTTTAGATTTTGTTCAAACACGACATAATCGTCGTAATCTGGACTGCCTGCCATCCTGACCCTATCCAGTTAACCGGGACCGGGTTTTTCATTTTCTTGGAAAATCTGTTATGATTTGGAATGTGTTAATGGATGTTTTTATTTCGTGGTGAAGTGTGGAGTATAATGGGCAACGTTTCAAACTTTATTTTGTGTGTTCATTAAGTAGCTCTAAGGCATCTTAAATCTGCCCGAGGTATATTACGTATGTTATTGATGTCTTTAGTTTCCGAGTCTCATATAGATTGACACTTTGTGCGTTTGTGTAGTTTGTAGTGCTCATCGTCGCATTAGTTAGTGTTCATAGTAGTATCCTGAAGTTTTAACACCTGATATATCTTTTGTGTATAATTTTCCCTGATTCTGTTAATCATAATAGTGTTCTTATCTTCCTTGGCTTTCTCCTTAATTTAATCTGGAAGAAAGCTTTAAGCCTAGTCCAGTGTTTTCTTTCACGTTATATTTCTTGTCCAGGTTGGTAAGTTAGTATCGATTTTCTATCTTTATTATGGGTCTGAGAGTCTGTATTTTGCTTAGTTTTAAGTTTGTTGATGTTCTCTTGTCTGGCTTGTTCAGACAAGCGTTTCTTGAGACGGATTGAAAAAGCAGTTATATTCATATATAGCCCTGTCCATGAGTTCTTGAAAGTTTCTATTGGTGTTGTTTTTTTTTTAAACACCACATTGTTTCGAAGACTATTAAGTGAAATCGATCGACTTGTTTTTTAATAGTGCTTCTATATGTAATCTCAATTTTATATTGATCTTCCAGCATGAATTTTATAGGCAGATGCAACGGCATCCGGCCCATTGGTCTGATCAGCACTTTTGGCTTTGCGCGTGTTTACCTATAGTCTATTGCTGTGGATTTGATTAGTCGACCCTGTGCTAGATTAGACAATTTATCTATGGAAATAAGGAGTAGAAGTCTTTCGGTGAAATAAGTGTCGATTTGCACGATGTTTCCGCGATATTCAGGAAATTGTATTTTCTTTAACTCCGGGTTAGGGGGACATCTATCATATTTAAATTCTTTTGGCTGTTTTTTGTTTCATCTTAGGAAAGTATAATCTTTCTGATGACTGAATCGTTCTTCATGTCTCGATTCGGTAGTGAGGTCTGGAAATCTCGTCTGGGAAAATCGAGTTTTGACATTCTTAAAATGGTAAGAGCACAAAAAAAAAAATTTCTTTAGGACTTCTAATAGTTCTTTTTCAGTAAATTCAGGTCGGCACACTTCATATCTATGAAATGTGGGGAATGATATGGAGAATTTATAGTCAGGCTTATCTGCCTTATGAAGAAATATTTGTTAATTGAAAATAATAATAGTTGCTTTCACATTGGGTTTCAATTCGTGAGTTAAGCTTTCCGCGCTGTTCTGAGTGGAGGCAATGGAGTTGATTTGGTCATCAGGCATTCTGGAGAGCGCGTCGACTACGACGTTTTCTTTTTCTGGCTTGTAAATATCTCATAATTGTATTTTCCTAAGTAGGCCTGGCGGGTCACGCAGCCGCTTAATTTAGATACTTCAGCTAACATATTCAATAGTCAGCGGTGCAGCTTAAAGTAACGCACTTTTATACTATAATTTGTTTGCGCTGCCCACTGTACTTATTCTAGTTGCTTTATGCTAAGCTTAAGTTGCTGTAATCACGGCCAAGCTGCCCACGCTCTCTCAACTACTTTTTTGCTCTCTCTCTTTGATCTAAGCATTGACCGTTTTCGGTGCTAATGCCCATATACATTGTCAATTTTTGCTATCGTCTCGTCAGCTGCATCGCGTATCGCTGCGACAAAATAAACCTTTGGAAATATACTTATTATATTAATTTTACAACAGCTAATAAAAAAGCTTATTAGATAAACATGGCCTTATATCTCTTAATTCTTGCATTTCCGTTCCAGCTGCTCAATGAATGTGTCAAAGGTTAATGATCAGTGAAAATCTTGACCTTCGATTTTCCGTATAGATAATTCTTGGGGGCTTTGTTGATGGCTAGTATTTCTTTTTCGTTAGCCGCATGGTTTTTCTCAACCTTCGAAAAAGCTTTTTCTTCGATTGTAATTAGTGTTTTGATTCAATTTTTTAGGACACGTGTCCATCTTACCATCTTAAATGAGAAGTAAAGGGTTTTGATAGTTTAGTATAAATCTGTATAAATCTTCTGTAATAATAATAGACCGGATAGGCCTTGGAATGACCTGAGATTTCTTAGAGTTTTAGGGCAGGGCCATTGACTTAGGCGGTGCAACCGCCTACAGAAGTGTAGAGCTGTAGATAAATCTGCAGTTTCCTTAATCCCCAATAGGCGGTGCAAGTCTCCTTGCAACCCTCGATCATAGTCGTTTGGGGCCTAGTCTCTGTATAACTTTGGCAATTGAAAATCCCAGTTCCTATCTACATCCACACTTCCCATTTTATTTAAGATTAGCGACAGGTGTCTGTATACTTCTTTGTGAAACTCCTCTACAGATTGTATAGGACTTTACACTAGCGTAGTCATTTCATGTTCCAAGGTGGTTATGTCTAGTTGGTCTGCGTAGTGCAGCGAAAGACATTTACAAATGGCATCCCAATTAAGGGGTATCTTCTACGCCTCTAATGATTGGTCTGCACCTTTCGTTATCTTCTCTCATCTGATATGTATACTTACCTTGGTAAGTATTGTTATATTCTTTCAAGAATATAACTCTTCTGGACTTCCGATGAATTCGCGTAATTCCCTTACAATGTCTGGTACTTTGTCTTAGTCTGCCAAATTTTTGAGATGCTCTGGTGAAATAGCATGATCTGGTAAACTTAAAAAGTCTTCGGCAGGATTGTTATGCTGCCTAAGCAATCTTGGCAATTGTTACGATAATATTTCACTTATTGTGGCTGTGAGTAGAACTCGGCTTTCTTCATACCGATAGTTGATAGTTCCATTTCGTTCGGTGTTCTATCTGCTTGAGATTTTGTCTTTCGATTGCGCGATGACTTTGCACTTCACTAACTTGTTGTCCTATTTCTTCTGGGCTTAATAGAGAAGGCCGAATTAAATTGTTTCGATTGGCCATAAAATAAGCAGATAAGCTACGCACTAGGTCATATAAATGTGACAATGAGAAAAAATATAAGAGTTTTGCAAATTTGTTTAGTTAATGTTACTTTATAACCCGTGATTGGTTTCTTCTTTCCACTTTGGTGGGTCCTTTAGAAATCGGAAAGTTGGAATAATTTATATCACCGTTGCGATCTTTTTGGTTGAATTATCGTTTGACCGAAATTGATATAAATAAGGGGTTAATCTTTTTCTTTTGTTTTTTTTTTTTCCTTTTAATTCACTTATTCTATAAAAACTTTCTGTAAGCTTGATTTCAATGCTTTTTGTATAATTTTTTTGTTTGGTTGTATTAGCCTTGGCTGTCTTATTTCTAACTTGCATTAACAACTCTACTAATCAGGAATCTGGGATAAAATCTAAATCCACAATCAATCGCGCATTTAGTAACTGTTTGCTCTGTCGATAGCCTTGGTTCTTCGATCCGACCGAATGCTCACCGCACATAGTAACCGTTTTTATTGTTCCTAAGCATATTTGTGTAATCATATTTTGTCGAACTTGAAATATGCTTAAGACTGGACTTTACGTAAGCCTTGCCACAAAGTGTTACATATGTGTTTTCTTCTGAATATCGAGTACAGTGGGTACTCCATATGTGTGCACAATATATCTCACTCCGTTTAAAAAATAATTTAATAAAGTGAAGTTAAATTTATTTTTTGTTTGTCTTTATTTATTTTTTATTTATTTGTTAATTAGAAACATTTTACTTTACGAGTGTCAACTCAAGTAAAAAAAAGAAACTTCAAAAGATTACTTGGTAGAAGCCTAAAGAAAATGTAAATATTTCTAATAACATCACCGACACGAGGGGGGTATTTTATTTGCTTGTCTGGCCAGCTATGCCCTTATTCTCAGCAAGTTTTGTCAGTGATGTAATAGAGCCTACGGCCAAAATGGATATGAGTAGTTAATATAAGTCTTAAACTAATTCTTACAATAACAAAATTAACATATGAATGTATAATTCTAATATAGGTTGGATATAAAGAGAAAGATTTAGAAATATATGGCAAACCACTGATCCAGTGGGGTGAGTATTAAGCCAGTCCGACAAGCTATGACCCTTCTCACAGCTGAGAGTGATCAGTGATTTGCCGAAGATATGCTGAAAGCAAATATTTTATTAGGGGAAGAGAGATTTCAGAGGAGAATACGTGATATAGAGTATTATACTGAGTGCATAGTACCCGACTTGAGTTGTGCAAGGCGTAATCCTTTCTATCTCTATACAATCCTGATGAATTTTATACTGCGGACTCCAAATGCATAAGCAGAATTTGACTAAAGGGTCATTAAACTCTTTTGACCAGCGTTATTTTTATTAAATTTATGCATATTTTTTTTGTTTTAAGGTTGATTCGGCCGTTGTTAATTTTCATAAATTTGTGTTCATAAAGAAATCTTAAGTGAATTATAGATTAAAAATTTTGCATCTATCCTAATGCACTTTTGTAAGTTAGTTTTGCTATCTTTAAGTAAAATATTATCCCTATCATTTATTTCAGTTTTTTAATAAGGACCTATATATACTGGCTCCAATTTATGGCCAGTTTAATTTTTAACAAAACATTATCTCCTATTTTTGGCCTTATGTTATTCTAACATTATCCAAGCTCTTTTATAGGCTTCCAAGAAGATTATGCTGGGAACTTTGATCCAATTATTGGCCTTGTGGCTCAATAATAAATATAATTTTTAATGCGGCTTTGCTGGAGTTTACAATATCAGCAGTGTGCTGTGCCTTTATTGGATTCAAACTGAAACTTATGATACAAAGTTATTTGTGCTAAGCCAAAAGAATCAAAATTGTAAGCGACAAAAGTTGCAGCCGACAAACCGGCAATAACACTGCTCTTGCGATACATTACAAGTGTCAGGGTACCGCTGCTGAGTTTTATAGCCCGGACACTGACTTTATTTTTAACTGTGTCAGCGCTATACCAAACCAAGAGTTTGGGTGACCCTTCGGCATCGGCTTGATCTCCGACTACCCGTATGACTCGAAGGTTATGCTCGTTCATACGGTGCAGTAGAAGCAGTCGAATTATGACCAATAACGTTTAGCAATCGGAATACCGACAGGACTGGCATTTTGCTTATATCCAATTTGCGGTTCTCGTATTTGTAGCCGTTTAGGATTGCTTTGCGTCGAAACGTTACGAGATGCGTGTCTTGGACTGATATTTTTGGTCCGCTGAATGGTCATTGATGATTACCGTGCATTCGTCTACCAATGTGACCGGTCTGAGGTTACTAGCTTAGGTTTTACAATTGGATGAACCTCCTGAGTGTAAGCTTCCGGAGCAAGATAGTTGCCAAATTGCAAAATGCTGCGTAGCTGGTGGAGCATTCTGTAACAGCCATGATTCCCTCAGCGCATTCCGCTACTGTGTCGTCTGCCAGTTGCAGCATTGTATTATTGTAGGCCACGGGGAAACTTTACTTGGGGATAGTCAATTAATATATGGATTTTACTATCGGACTGGAATATCTTTTTATTAGATACTCCCATTAAACGAACTAGGGCACCTCTGCAGAATGTTCAGTTAAAATGGACTCCAAATAATTGTGATCAAGGATAGTTTGGTTAATGATATTAGGCTTAACTAGGGTGATTGACAACATCAAGTTCTGAATTTCTGTAATTAATATTCCATTTTTGACTTACAACGGCTCGAACAGATGAGGCGTTTCAGTAATATCATTATTCCTTTCCTTAAGTAATCTTATACATTTTTTTCTTTACTCATATGCTGTTCTTAATTTTTAGTATTATAACTGTTGACAAAAAAAGAAAAAGTTTTGTAAGTAACCTATGTTGTCCTTATGGCCTGCCCTCCCTGTAATATAAACAGATATTTCTAGGTCCGCTTGAATGGTCTCTTCAGAACATAACGGGGTTAGCTTGTTGACCAATCTATTATTACTCTTCACAAAAACTTTATCCCCTACTTCAAAGACCCTTTATTCCTCTCTAGCTGTACTTACTGAGCGTTAGTAATTTTTTTCCTGATATTTTTCATGCTCTTTGATCGACTATTAAACTATGGGATTTTTTCCCGTAATTGGATGGATCGTTCGATTGTACTCGACAGTCGCTTGCATGATAAGCTCAATTGTATCTTAAATTTGTCTCTCCAATTTGAGACATCTCATTATCTGTAGCAATGTGCTTTGGAAACGTTCACTTGCCCATTAGACGAGCTATGCAATGTGGGAGCGTGAACAACGTCAATCCCAAACTGTTTTTTTAGTAGAACGTAATAGTTTCCGAATTAAATACTTCGTTGTCATATTATGTTGACTTGGTCTTGGGGAAAGCATTTACGTGCTGAATAATTGGTTTCTTCTTTTCCACTTTAATCGGACACATCAAAACAGGAGAATTTTTATTATATATTCTTGTATATGTTCGAAGGTATGGAGATTGCAATAAGTTGCATTCACCAGATTTGGCTGTACCACGCGTTTCAAGTCCCGCAGAGCATCATCGTGTGTAAAGTATATAGTGTGCCGCTCTTTCTCACGGAAAAGCACGAAGATGCGATTCAAAGGAATTTGCGCTTCTTCCAAAATTATTTGGTTTCTGAAGCAGTTGAGCGGCTTATATGTGGCCTTGAGTGATAGCTCACTGTGGATGATAGCTACATCGGATTCTATTTAATTTTCTTTGCTTCACTGGGCTTCTAAAAATTTTTGGCAATATGCTCGGCAATAAATGCTCTTCACCTTTTGATTTTTGCATAAGGATTTCTATCCGAAAATGCTAAAGTTAAAGGCTGGGGGTCCGTGTAGATGTTTATGTCCAGTGTTCCATACAAATAGTGCTGTAACTTCCATAATGCTCAAACTATAGCCAATAACTCCCTTTCAATAGTGGCAAAGTAAGTCTCTGCATCTTTCAAGGTTCTAGAAATCATTGTAATTGATTTGATTTTTGTGAAAGAACGGATCCGATACCATACGCAAAAGCGTCCGTCGTTAAGTCGAATGGCTTCTTGAAGTCTGGGTACTTTAATATAGCGTCTCCCGAAGCTAGAATGTGTCTTAGTCTTTCGAAAGCGTCATTTTCTGTCTCATTAAAGCTAGCTGGGATTTTTTTTAACAAATGCTTGCTGACCAATGCGTTTCTTCCATTGAATATGCTCGTAAGGGGCCTCGCGATCACAGCAAAGTCTTTAATAAAGCATCTTTAGTAGCTGGCTTAGCCCAAGAAGGATCTGAGCGCAAAAAAATTTTCGGATACAGGATAATTTTGTATGGCCCTTATTTCTGAGAGTCCGTTCTAGCTCCCCCTTTCGCGTCAATGAAACCCACGTACACATACTCTAAAAAAATGGGTTTTTTCTTCAGCCACAGTTGCCAAAACCCATACTTGGCGCCGTTATCAGAGAAAGACGTTTTTTCGAGGTCGTGTTATGCAAGGTAGATCTGGTGGTAACCAGGCCTGAGGTCTAACGTCGGGGAATACCTAGCTTTACCTATGTTAGCCAATATCATGGCAATGTAAGGCATTGGGTACTTGTCTGCTATAGTCCGATCGTTTAGGTTCCTAAAGTCTATGAAAAGCCTTTTGTATCCCATTATTCCCATACTCATCAAATCATTTTTATAAACAAGGCCAATACAGATGGCAAGCCTTTGTTCTGGGATTTCAAAGGGCTGTAAGTCCTGAAATAAATGCATGAAGGGCACCGCTTCTGATCTCATTATTAAGCAAGGCAGCCCTGTCCGGGTCGTGTGACAAAACAATTTTATTTGTTACTAGTGTCAGGCGTTTTTCTACATCGTCATAATAATCCATTGGGCTAAGAGGTTCTATCACGAAGATTATACGGGAAATTTTGTTCTAATTATTGGACTTGTGGCTCAATAATAATAAATATAATTAATAATGCGGCATTGGCGGAGTTTACAATATCAGCAGTGTGCTGTGCCTTTATTGGATTCAAACTAAAACAAAGTTCTTCATGCTAACCTAAAATAATCAAAATTGTAGCCGGCAAGCCGCCTCGTCGTCAGCAACAACGCTGCTCTTGCGATACATTGCAAGTGTCAGGTTACCGCTGCTGACTTTCATAGGCCGGACACTAACTGTGCCAGCGCTACACTATTAAACTATGCACTTGAGTGCGAGGGTTGCCCGTTAACTTGAAGGTTTTATGACTTCTTTCAATGGTACGTTATGTCTAGTGATGATGTGTAGTTGCCGTTATATTGTCTATTTTTAATTAATTGCACAAATCATTTATTAAAGAATTCTTATATTCTGTTCCCATGTCCATAATTCGCCTTCATCGAACTGTACTTTAGAAAAAAGGACTCAAATATAGATTTTGCGACTGCTTTTGGATTTTTATTTGGAATCGGAGTGGCGAGAATATTTTTTCTTAAATAACTCGTTACCATTTTTTGATCTTGCTACTGGACCCATAGAGTCAACAATTAACTGGTCAAAAGCGTGTATTAATGTTTCTGTTATCGTTCATTTTGTCTTTGCGTGCTTTGTTGTTTTAGCTTTTAGGCATGTCGGACAATTACGTATGTAGTTAGTTATATGATTTGTCATATTTTTCAAACCGAAATCTCTTTTTATTTTTCTAGCGTTCTTGAAATACCAGAATGAATTGGAAAGTTGGCGGCGGAAATGAGGTCGTCGATGTAGAAATCCCTTCGAATAATTTCGGACCCAATGGGAAAGAAATTTCCACAGCCAGATAAGATGCGGCTTTCGTCCCATAAGTTACGGTATTAAGCCTGAATATCTGCAAGTCATCATGAGGAGCATCTCTCCAAAGAATACACTGTAGATAACAGTCTTCCGACGAAACCTTCACGCAAAGATACATTTTGCAAATGTCTCCGGTTATTGCAATTGGGTATGAGCGGAACCGGATGAGAATTTGAACTACGGGAACAGCCATCAAAACATCATTTAATGAAAATGACCCGAAGCTTGGTTGTAGTACTATCTTGCTTCATTACACGGTGATGGGGAAGAAAGTATCGGCAGCGATCAACTGACCCGACAATGTCAACGGACTTGTGCCCTAAGGCGAAGTATTCTTAAAAAAATTCAGCATATTGAGTTTTTAAAGCTGGTCGACGCTCTAGTTTCTTTTTAAGAGACAAGAATCTTCAAAGAACTTGTTGCTACGATCCACCAAGAAGATCTAGAGTAAGTTTTAAAGACATCTTGGCAAACCTGGGAGTAACTTTACTTGTCCCACGCACAGAAGCTCGTAAATCAGACTTGCGCCAGTTCAAATATCGACACGCTGGCGTTTATAAAACTCTGTATCGGCGAGCTTTATGTTCGCGAGGAAGTTCCAGTTCGCAATGTCTATATTGAAACTATGTTGCTGATCAGTTATGTTAGAGGCGATTACCGCTGTGAACGACGTTGAATACTCAGAAGTACACGATTGCAGACTAACGTTGACAGAGAATCTATCCGTTGCAAAGTTGTCATTGCTGAAGTTGATTTGAAAAGCGAGACGTTATTAAGTGGAGCTGCGATCCTGAGTCAAGTAAGGCACGACAAGGTACGAAGACTCCGGACCGATTTTTAATTAGTACAATTGCTGTAGCTAGAACCACAACATCATTGTTGAGATCCTGGGCTATGAGTGCCGAAGTGATTGAAGGTGAGGCAGTGGAGTCGGCGCCTTGAGCGGAAGACGAGGAGACCAGTTGAACTGGCGGACGATGGCCAATATGGAGAACTGTGTGGTGCTTTAAACCGCAAGTACGGCAGTTGCTCGAGCTGCAATTCCGCACTTGATGGCCCTTTCTAAGGCAGTTTATGCAAAGACTAAGGCCCTTTACTGCATTAAGCCGAAACGATGGAGCCATACTTTTAAATTCGGGACAGTAGTATATGGCGTGATCAACATCAGCACATACACCACAGCCAACGGCAATCGAATTGCTCGCAGGAAATAAGAAGCTATTATTATTTAACCTTTTATTATTGCCAACCTGGGCGCTCGGCGTATAGGTTGCCATAGCGAA
>SCDZ01001281.1:0-14905 GCA_004143845.1 Drosophila lacertosa
TCCTTAGCCTCCTGGGAGTTGGGCCTCTAGAGAGCCTGTTGGCCAGGCTATTGATGTGTAGCGCCAGTCTGTCGTGGTAGCGACTTGAGTGCTGGTTAAAATATGCTTGAACGCAATTGATTTAAATTGAAAACACAAATGTTTCAGATAACGATTTAGCGGGTCTTTCAAATCGCGAAAACCATTCAATTCCAATCAAGTTTGCTTACGAAACAACAACAACAAATTTCGCTCAGTTCGCGTTTTTGGCGCTGGACTCGTTAAAGACAAGCACGTGTCTGGTTGATTATGGCATGTAATTGGATTGGAGCAGCCCCGAAATGTACATAAAGGCTCGTTCCGGCTGCTGCTGCTGCTGCTGCTGCATCCACGTCCTCTTCTTCTTCGGCAGTTTATAAAAATCGCCAGGCGCATAAAAATTAATAGGCTGTCACGAGAGGCAACGGGAAAAAGTCGCTGGAATGAGGAAACTGGGTCTGTTGTCGACCTGAGCTGCGACAAGTACGCGTAATATCAATAAAATTAAGCCGATGGGCTACGTTTCTGTCTGTGTATCTGTGTGTGTGTGTGTGTGTGTGTGTGTGTGTGCAATCATAAAACGCGCCAGCGACTGTGGCAAACAATAAGCTGAAAGCCTCTTACATGTATTTTTATGCGCACCTTGTACCAATCATACCAAGCTGCCTCTTCAAGTCGCCGCCCGGCCACGCCCAGGCGGCACGTCGCCCCTCCCCCAGCCCCGTTGCCTATTCGACTAATGCGACTTGAAAAGTCAACGACATCCGACGCCGGGCCGCAGAAGGAACAGGCGGCTTCAGCTTTGGCTTTAGCTCTCGCTTCTAAATACGGTGCGGCATTGTTTTGCCGTCGAGCTGGCAACCCCTTCCCAATGGCCCAATCCAAGTGCCAACAGCAACACCAACAACCCATATTGTGGATGCGAACGTCAACGTTGTTGTTGTTGTTATTGTTGTTGTTGTTGTTGTCGTTGGAGTGCTGCTTAAATATGAAAAACTAACTCGTGGCTGCTTTTCACATTTTGCTGCACTTGACACTAAATTCACTTTGGCCAAGTAGGTGCTCCGTGCACTTCAAGCGCACTTTCGCTGGCAATGGCAACAGCAGCAGCAACAACGACAATGTTGTTGCATTACCCAACACTGGCAGCAGCAATGCTCGCACTTAGTGTACACACACACACACACACACACACACACACACACATATATATATAGTATGCGTGTCGTCGGAGTCTCAGCTGGCTGGTCCTCGTGGGACACTCCATGCAGGTGCTCCTGCCGGCACAATGTACATACTCGTATATTTATTTTATTACTTAAATAAATTACAAAATGGTTGTCGGTTAACCAAAGCCAAATGGCCAACCCGTTGGCTTCTGGTTCTAGCTGCGGATCTTGCCTTATAATATATATTGTCCGTCGCACCAGCGCCCCCTTCCCCCTTTGAGCCAACACCTGCCCCGCCAAGTGGCAAGTGGCAAGTGGCAAGTGGCAAGTTGGGTGTGTCTGCGCCTCCAGCTGCAGCCACACACAACAAGTGGCGGCGGGTTGAGCTTTGAGTTTTAATGCTAGTTTCTCGCTGCAGTCGAATCAAGAGGATCCCCACGCCCTCCCATTCCCCTCACCCTCACCCTCACACACACACACACACACACACACACTAAAGCAGCAAATAATATTGAAATAGATTTCAAACTAAGTTTAAATAGTAAAATAATCAATACCAAAATGTGAAAAAAAAATTTTAAATAATTGTCAACATTCGACAGATTTTAAATAAAAATATCTTAAAAATAAATATATAAAAAATATATCCAAGAAGGCAATTCCTAATGCTAATCAAATTTATCATTATCATTTTTAAATTTTATAAACTTTGAGCTAAAGTTTAATAAAGTTTCCCGTATATACACAAACAAATTTACTTAATTGTTAACTAAAATTGATTCATTTTATTTAAGCTAACAAAAATCACCTAAAAAATTCTAATTTAATAAATTCCAAAATATCTTCTAAAATATAAATAAATAAATAAATATCTTCTTCTATTGAAATTATTTTATAATATTGCTTACTCAGTTCAAAGGTAATTTAAACACAATTTAGAAATACTTCTTAAGAATAATTTCTCAACAAGTTAAGCTTAAAAGAAGTTTCTGAATATATATTGAATTTGTCGTATATCGTTTAACCAAGCTTTATCTTCTCAATTCAGGGTTAATTTATATATTATTCAGGCATATTTCTATACAATTTCTAATAAAAAAAAATAATTTCCAAGTTAAACTTGAATTAAAAATGTCTAATTATATCTGTTAATTGTAGTTTCACTCCTTAAATATATTGAAATAATTTTATGATATTGCCATAAATTGTTTAACTAGCCCCAAATTTTATTCAAAAATAATCTAAACATTTTTTAAGAATATTTCTATAAATAAAAAGAATAATTTCCCAACAATTTAAGCCTGAATCCAAAAACTCGAATTATACCTTTTAATTGAAGTTTCAGTATTTATAATGAAAACATTTAACTAAACCCTATTTAACTCAACGTGAGTTATAATTTTTCCATACAGTATTCAAAAATAATCTGAACATTATTTAAGAATATTTCTATAAATAAAAAGAATAATTTCCCAACATGTTAAACTTGAATCGGAAAAGTCTTTTTTTTATGCCTTTTAATTGTAGTTTCAAATGTTTATTATGGATTCGTTGCTCCATTTACAGTTAGTACTTACCAATGCCAGCTGAAAGAAATCCGTTCCAAAAAAATCTAAATATTTAAATAAAAACACATTTTTTGTGGCTTTCAATTCTTACGTCTTTCTATTTACAAATTAATCGATTTTCTGCATTGTTTTTGTTTTGTCTGCTTCTGTTTTTTTTTTTTTTTTTTTTTGTTGTTGTTGTCAGTTTTGTATAATTTGTTAAAATTCAATTGTTATTTATATTTAGTTTACGTTGACGTTTAATATGAACTGTTTTGGGCTTTCGCATTATAATTATTATGTATTGTAGAATCATTTGTAGTATATGTATTTTGTATTTGTTGTATTTGTAATTGAATTTGAGTTTGTATTTAAATGTGTTTTCTTTTTGTTTTTTGTTTTTTGTATCTGTAACTGTATTTGTTGTTTTTTGCTGCTGCATTTGAATTCGTATATTTAGTTTAAATGTTTTAATTTCTGGCTTTGTTTACGTATTCATTTCGGCTCCATTTCGGTTCCTTTGTAAGTTCATTGAAAACCCTCCATTTGATTAAATATATATATATATATATAAATACAAATATATATATATATATATATATGTATGTATGTACGTTTATGTATGTATGTGTGTACGAGTATGTTTAGCATAGTTATAAAGAGGGAACTTGCTGGAGACTGTTCGTCTATTTGCCGTAGTAGCCATTGGGCGGCTGGGTGGGGTAACTGGCGCCGCCGCTGGAGGAGCCGCTGGAGGAGCCGCTGGAGCCGCGCGAGGAGGGATTCTCGCTGAAGAGGCCGCCGAAGTTCTTTGAGTTGAAGATCTCGCCCAGTCCGCTGCCGCCGCCTTGGGCTGCGCCGCCGCCGCCGCTGCCGCCGCCGCTGAGTAGACTGCCCAGGAAGCTGCTGGCGCCGCCGCCGCCGCCGCTGCCAGAATTGCCGGCGCCGCCGCCGCCCGAGAGGACCGAGCCGAGCAGGCCGCCCAGCAGATTGCTGCCGCCTGAGGAGCCGCCTGAAGAGCTGCCGCCGCCGCCGCCGCCGCCGGAGGAGTAGCCGCCGCTGGGCTGATAGCCGTTGTTGTTGTTGTTGTTGGCACCGCCGCCGCCGCCGCCGCCGCCTCCCTGGAGCTGCTTGGCAATCTGGCCTGCAATGATACCGGAAACCGCTTGACTCACCGCCGGATTCGAGAAGAAGTTGGAGAAGAAGCCGCCCTGCTTTTCCTTAGGCTTTTGGGCAGCGCCGCCGCCGCCGCCGCCGCCGTTGTCATATCCAGGGGCGGGCGGAGTATAGCCGGGCGAGGGCTGATAGCCGCCAGGAGCGGGCTGATAGCCGCCAGGAGCGGGCTGATAGCCGCCAGGAGCTGGCTGATAGCCGCCCTGTGGATTGTAGCCGCCGTAGGGATTGTAGCCAGCACCACCAGCACCACCGTTGTTATTGTTATTGCTGTTGGGCAGCGAGGGATAGAGACTGTGACCGCCAGCCGAGAAGCCATTACCGTATCCACCGGAGCCGCCGCCACCGTAGCCGCCAGCTGGGCCGCCCTGGTTGCCGTCTGCCTCCGGCAGCGGCGCGTTGGGGGCGTACGAGTTGTGGGTGTTGCCGCTGCTCACTTCATGCCACACGCAGCAAAGCGGCAGCAAGCATTCAATGTTAGCCACAAAAGCGTTTGACAACAAAATGGTAAGCGCAAAAAAAAAAAACATAAAATAAAAGAGAAACATAAAAAGCGTTTAGAGAATAAACGGGGCCAAAAACAAATAACATAAACAACAAACAAACAAAAATGAAATCAAAGCACACAAAATTTTATGAATCGCTTAAAGGGTGTGGGGAGGGGGGGGGGAAGTTGGGGGCAGTTGGGGGGTAGTTTTGGGTCTCGGGGGGAGGAGGATGTTATATTTTATGGTATGGGCTTTGTTTTTCTTTTTTATATATGTATGTTTATGCACATATATATGTATATATATATGTATATATGTATATTATTAACTTAGCTTAGCTTAGTTTCATTACAGTTGCTCGTTTCGTTTTGATTAGCGTATTTTGCATATGCCTACAAACGATACCATCGTTATCGTTATCGGTATCGTTATCGCTATTTGCAACATTTAAATTCTACACAACTTTGAGTTTGATTTGTTTTCCTTCTGCCTTTTTTTTTATTTTGCTTTTGCTTTTGCTTTTGCTTTTGCTTAGTCCTTATAAGTCTTCTCTGCCGTATGGATTAGTAAATTATTTAAATGTATATATATATATATATATATATAAGTTATATACTTGTATATATATATATATATGGTATATACGTATAAATGCGAACGCTAGTATGTACAACGCCAAGTTATCAAGTATCCGACATTGAATACCCTTTCGATTATTAAATGCAATATGTCTAATAAGTTTTATGCAATTAAGTTAATATTTAAATATTATTTGCATGCACATCAAATAGTATTAATTATTTATTTTTTTTTTTATTTTTTGCCAGTGTTAAGTTAAGGTATATTTTCATCAAATGCTTTAGTTAGTTCTTTAATACTGTTCATATGGCATTTTAGTGGGGTTCCATTCAAATTAATGTCTCTGTGTGTGTATATGTGTGTGTGTGTGTGTGTGTAAATAAATAAACAAGAAATTATAGCAACAATGCACACAATGCGTTTACGGACGGAGTAAATATATATATTTATATTTATATATATTTATATAAATAAATATTTCTTTTGCTCTATTTGCAGCTGATTTATTTATTTGCAAATTAATTCGAGTCACAATAAAATAAAAATATAACATAAAATGTAAGGAAAAAAATAATACAAATAAGTATAAAAAATTTGAAAACATTAAACAAATATTTATGTTTATTCCACATATTTGTTTTAGATTTTCCATTTGTTTTTTGCATAGTTTTCAATATGTGAAAAATAAATTCAAAGCCAATTTATGTGAAATATAAAAAAAATTCAATTTTAATAAATTCGTTTCTGCTATTGTTGCAAATAAAAGTGGGATCAGTTTGGCTTTTGCCTGCTGAAAATGATCAGTTCATGGATCAAATTTTAATTGATTTCGTTTTTTGTTAATTTTCATTCGGGATTTTCACTCTTGTTTTAAGTGTTTGAAATAAATGTTTTTTTAATTTATTTTCTGGCGTTTTTGTTTTGTTTGCTTATTTTCATAGTTTTTGTTTTTGACATTTTAAATGCTTACAATTTTTATTGTTTTCTATAAACAAGATTTCAGCTGTTGTTTGACATAAAGTTTGCGTTCTTTTTTTCTTTTTTTTTGCTTTTGTTTTTGTTCATATGCAAGTAATTTTTATTTTAATGAATGCAATTTTCGATTTTGCAGAAAAAAAAATGTTTAAAATTACATTAGTTGTGTACTTTGTGCACGTGTTTAACTGTTTGCTGCTTTCTGCATTCAGCTTTGGATTTCTAAATAGCTCGGTTTCTAGAGCGGATTTAATTTTGATTTTATTAAAATTGTTTATTTTATTTTTTTTTTTTGTAATTTCTTTGTTCATTTGCAGCCTTAAAAACAGCTTGTTTTGCATTTTGATTGACATGCGTATCTGTATCTACATGGGCTGCAATTTCAAACGACAGCAGCAACAGCAACAACAACAACAACAGGCAGCAACTTCTGGATAAAAGCCGGAAATGGTTACCACAAAATTCGTAGCAACAACAAAAATTAAATTAACATCAACATCAAAGTTGCTGTCTAGCATGGCAAATACACATGTGCATGCGTGTGTGTGCGTGTGTGTGTGTGTGTGTGTGTGTGTGTGCCTGGCAGTGGAGCTAGATCTGCGGCTGATGCAGGCACTGGAGCTAAGCCCGAAATTAAATTCCAATTTAATTGAGCTGCAAAAAACAGAGAGAAGTGCAACGAGCCTTTGGGGCCAGCACTGGACCAGCTACTGACTGATAGTTAAACCACAAAAATGAACTCACACACACGCACACACACGCGCATACACACACATGTGCTGGACTTGCTCGCACAGTATTATATTGGAATTACGTATACGTAACGTGTTTTGCTGCTGTCTGGACATGTTAGCAGAAAGGCAACTCTTTGCAGCACATGAAAAAGATCATCCCATTTGTGTTGATTACTTAAAATTAGACTTGAAAGCATATATATTTTTATATTCTGCTGTTATTGCTGTTGTTGCTGTTGCTGCTGTTGCAAGAACCCATTTTGTGTCTTAAACTAGCGCCCGAAAACCAGTTGGATGATTAATAAAACAAAAGAAGGAAAGCTTAAAAGGTTGATCGTCGTCGAGGGGAATTGTGTGGGATGCGATTAGTTGCTGCTGTTGCTGCTGCCGCATCTTATTACGTGCTACGGCAGGCTCTGTTGGCCAGCAGCAAGAGGAGAGCCGCGAGCAGGCCGATGAGTGGCAAGTTGTGGTTGCCACGTCGCGTCGCTGCCGCTGCCGAGGGCTGTGCTTGGGTCTGGCGATTGTAGGGATTCTGTTGGTTCTGGTTCTGGTACTGTGGCGGCGGCTTGTTGTACATGTTCGCATTCTGATGGTGGGTCTGGTAGCCCTGATAGTTGCTTCCATACGGCGCCAGACCACCGCCGCCGCCTCCGAGTATGCCAATGCTGGAGCTGGGCATGCCGACGCCGGCGCCGCCGCCAGGCGGTCCGCCAGTGCCGGCCGGTCCCGAATAGAACGGCAGCTGGCCAAATACGAACGGTGGATTGTAGGGGTTCACCGGCTGCAGGCCGTGCATGGGATAGCCCGGATTGAGCACGCTACCTGGATGATTGGGTTGGGGAAACTGTTGAAACGATGGCGCTGACGTGGGCGAATTGTATGGAAAGATTGGCATATTGGGTATTACGGGCATATGATGCTTGGCCCCGAACACATAATGCTGATCGATGCCGGTGGCCGATGCGCCGGCGGCACCGTTCGAACCCTCCGCATTGGCCGCATTCTGGCCGCCGCCCTGGCCGCCATTTTGCATGCCGCCCTGGCCGCCCAGCGGCTGCTGCTGGTTGCCGTTCTGATGCGCATTGTTTTGATTATTATTATTGTTATTGTTGTGATTGAAGTAGGTGAAGGTGTTAAGTGTGGGATTCGATGAGGCGGGCGCAAATATGTTATTCTCAGGGCCTGTGTTAAGGCTGGATCCTGTTGGTTAGTCGATACCGTTTACCGTTGCCAATGTGAGCGAGAGCAGTGTTAATAATTAAAAGAGAGAGAAAGAGAGAGAATGCGACACGATTGGTTAATTAAAGCTGAACGATACACAAACTGCAGCTGCTGCGGTCTGCGAGTGAGCGAGCAAACGATTGAGTGCGTGAGCGATCGAGCGAGAAGAAACTCATCGAAGCTCACTCAATCAGCGTCGCCATTTAAATTGTGCTCTCTCCGCTTGAGCAGCAGCTGATGGCAGTGCGTGCTTGTGTGAGTGTGAGTGTGTGCGAGTTTGTGAGTGAGGGAGCGAGTGTAAGCGTGTTAAAGAGAGCAAGCGAGCAGAAGCAAATGAACGCATCAGCTAGGCATACGATGTATGTTTGTATGTATGTATTTTCATATGCACCAACCAAAGCTCATTAGCTGCAATCTTTTTCGATGGGGAAATGAATGAGCGGGTGAGAGTGCAAGTTGAATAAGATCTAAAACCATAAGGTATATTTGTGTTAGATAGACGGAGAGAGAGAGAGCGAGAGCATCGCATCTGTATTGCGTATATGTAAATGTGTTTGTGTGTGTGTTTGTGTGTTAGGTTAAGCTCTTGTGTTGTAGTATTTGTTAGTAGATTATTTATAACCAAGTAGAAAATAGTACATGGAAATTAAAGCAAACGATAAACACTTGATCAATAGGTAACTACAATATATAGTTTGTATGTATGTGTGTTTCTCGAACTGAGTCTGTTCGTCTGTCTGCCGATCGGTTCAACAACGACGTCAATTTGATAAAAGCTCGCCAAGCTCCATCCCGCCCAATACCAAAATTTGAAGTGAATAAAGCAACAAACGAAAAACATATATTGTATATGTATGCATACGAGGGTGGATCAATAGTTATTCGTGCTTAAATAAAATATTGCGATTCAGATAAAATTTATTTGATTACACTCAAACACAAATACTTGCTGGATACACCGTCGTATGAATTAAAAAAAAAAAAAAAAAAAACAAAAACAAAAAAAAAGAACAAATAAAGCAAAATAAATAAATAAATACCTGACGGATTAACTGACGACGAGGAGGAGGGATTGGCCTGGTTGGTGCTGGAGCCGCTCTTGCGCTTGCAGGTCGGATAATTGCCGCAGTCCTTGCCGTCGCGCTGATTGTAGCTGCAGGAGTCGCTGGTGATGATGCACTCCTCGGTGGGCAGGCAGCCGATGTCGGCGCAGCCGCGTCCATACTCTTCGCAAATGCAAAAGGATACGGAAACGAAGACGGAGACGTAGACGTAGACGGAGACGGAGACGGAGATGGGACCGAAGATGGACACGGAGACGGGGTTCGATCGGTGTTTGGTGTTTTGGGAGCAATTGTTGAGTGTTTCGTTGTAGTTGTTGTTGTTGTTGGTTTGAGGGGCGGAGGATAGTCAAAATAATACAAATGATAAGATAAGACGTGGCCGCGTTCGATGTTTAAAAATGTTGATCGTGACGACAACGGTGATGTTGATGATAATGACAATGATGACGATGATTGCATGTTAATTTGTACATTACGCATACAGTTAAAGATAGAGAGAAAACACAGACAGAGAGAGAGAGAGAGAGAGAGAGAGAGAGTGGAACAGGAGAGGAGAGACAGAGACAGAGCTAACTACGCTTCGGCCAGCAGCTAAAGCTGGCCAAGGAGTAGGAGAAGTAAGAGGAAAGGGAAAATGAAAATGGATATGGTAAAGGATAAAGAGCACATAGAACAACGGGCAGAACAGAAAAAACACAAAGATGCTCAGCTCTTTATTACGTATACGTACTGGAATAGGCATCCACGTGGTTGAGCTGCAGCATTGCCGCTAGCACCAGCATTAAACCAAGGCGTGCCACGCCCATCTTCGATATTATTGCAAGCTGTGTGTTGTTTGACCTCCCTCAAAGTTGTGGATCTGGTTCAATTGCTGTTCCCGCTGTTGTTTGCCGTTTGTTGTTGTTGCTGCTGCAAAAAAGAAAGAAAGAGAGAGAGAGAAAATAAAGTTGCAGCTGATTGTTGTTTGTTGTTGCTGGGCAGATTTATAAACATGTCTACATATTATTTATACGAATGCGCTGCGCAAACGAGCAAACGAGCAAACGAGGCTGCCAGCCGGCAACCGATTGCCAAGCCAAGTTTATTTATCACATTGACAGCTGGGCTCAAGTTCATTGCGGTTATTTGCGTCAGGGGCGGGGCAGACGCACTGAGACGACAGCAGACGTAGACCGAATGGCGTCGCATTTGTTTGGCGCAGTTTGCTTGGCCTCGCTTTGCTACACTTGCCGCATGTGGCACGCCCCCGCTGCGCCAGCTGCGCCAGCCAACACCTTGCCACAAATATGCTCGTGCCCAAAAAAACATATTTATGGCCAAATGGCAAAATCATGCTAATCTGCAGCTTTTACCAACGTCACATAGATCCTTATAGACTCGAGTCTATTTGGGATAAAGCACTTTTTCAGGCAGCTCGGATTTTGTATTTGCCAGCATTTAAACTGGGCAAACAGGGCGTATACTCGTTTCATATAATTGTAAGAGTAAGATTATGAATGAATAAAATATATTACTTTTCAAATACGAATACAAATTAGTTTCATGACTCAAATGGAAGTATTCAATTCCAGTTTTCTATTAATTATTTTTATTCAGTCTTGTGAAGCTTTTGTTCAACATTCGTTCAACATGTGGCGCCACAAATTGATTGGCACCCAAAAAATGTGGCGCATTTTAAGGAAAATACTTTAAAGAACTTTTTATAATTGCGCTTAAAATACTCGGCATTTTTCCAAATACCCGAAACGCCATTTCCATGCCGCATAAAAACGACAGAATTTTTTTCAAATATTCCACAAGAGGCCCTTGAAATATGTGACCAAGGGAGGACAACACAAATACGCATACATGGCCAAAAAAAAATAAATAAATAAAATTAAAAAAAAAATATTGTTAATTTGTTGTTCTTTATGAAGGGGAATTGTAACTTGGCTTAAAGAGAAATTGATTGAACGGCATTCTCATTTATTCCAGTGCGACTTTTTGCTCGAATTGGGTTTTTATTAATTTTGCATACCTCTGCGTAGGGATTGATGATGGAGGGGGGGGGGGGGGGGGGGGGGGGGGGTTTTTGGGGGAAGGGCCCCTGGGGCAATGGCCCCCCAAAGGAATTGAGAATGAAAAGCGAATTGTTGGCCAAATGAAAACGCATAAATTGGTCGGCTGTCGATGATTTGTGGAGCGCTTCATTTGCCGATGCGGCTCCACAAAGCGAGCACGAATTGGAGAATTGGAGAATTGGAGAGTCTGACAGAGTTGGAGTCGAGGCACAAAACATGCGAACAGAAAGAGAAAGAGGCTAAAAAAAAAAAAAGCACAAGATGAACTGACACTGAAATGTGTTTTGTCTGTTTTTGTTTTGTTTCGGTTTCTTATTTATTTTTTTTTTTTTCTGGTGCCTTGCGGCAACGGCAGTGCACACGTCATTTCAGCTGGTGTTGCTGCCGTTTCAGGTCCCGTTACTGGTCCCGTTGCTGCTCCCACTCGACTCGCAATTGTCCATTCGCTTGTCTTTGCGTCCGTTTCGTGCATTCGTCTGTGCCGGGCCATGTCCCGGCCGACGGAAGCCAAAAGTGGAAATGCATGATAAATGACACGAGCTTTTGCTGACTTTTTTCTACCTCTCTCACTCTCTCTCCCTCTCTCTCATCCTCCCTTTGTCGGGCCATTCTTTTTGTCTGTGCTGCTCTCAGTGCAACAACAAGAAATTTTTATTTTAAGATACAACACAAAACTGGACGAAAATTGTGAAACGATGACGTCGTAAATGTTTTGTTGCAACAACTTTTTGTGCCGCAAACGATGTTCAAGTGTGTGTGCGTGCGTGCGTATATATATATGTGTGTGTAGTTAAAGAATCACACAAGAATAAAAACAGCAAAGCAAACTGTCCGCGAAACGGAAGCTTAAACTAAAACAACTGCACAGAGCGCCCAGCGCCAGCGAGTCGGAACACAGGACCCAAACACAGGACCCAAACACAGGACACAACACAACACAACACAGCACAGCACACAGAAGTTCGCACAGGACTTGCGGCAGACCGGCTAGAGAGAACTTTGTGTTGAGCTACAATTTAAGAGTAACAGTGTTAAATGAATTCTTTTGCGTTGACTTTAACAAATTCAACACACAAAACTGAGTCACAAGTTCAATTAAATAAGAGAGAGAGCGAGAAGCACTTATGCAAAAAGTGCTCGTAACACATAAAAAAGCATTCGCTGCATTCAGTTCTAAAAATAGAAAAGCTTAGGAAAGAGAACGTTGCGCAAAGAACAGCTCTTAAAAAAGAGAGCGCTTCTTGCAGATCTCTCTGTAGATCTCTTAGGCAGAGCTTTGACTTCATATGAATGTGTTTGTGTGCAAGCTTCATTTCGTGCTGCACTTGAATGTTTATACATAATGTGTGTGCATATTAACCAATGGCAGACAAAAGCTTTCTTCTGTGTAATTCGACCAATGACCAAGCAACTAACAAGCTACTTTCAATTTTGTAGGGTGCACGGCGACGCTGGCAGCGACGGTGGCAGCGACGGTGGCAGCAACACGGGCAGCGCTCTCTTTCGCGAGGCATAAACCGAAAATTCACACTTGGTTACTTCCTTCATGACTTTGGATATTATTGTGGTTTATGTTAGTGCTGTCACTTGCCGCGTGCCACTGCCCCCGCCGCCCATCCTCCTGCATTGGTCACGCCCCGACGCCCCTGGCTGCAGCCGCATGTTGCCTGCCGCTGTGTGATGTATGACTCCATGAAATGCGATATATTCATGTTAAATTATTTTTGCAAAAAACGTAAACGAAAACGAACACGAATCGAAATCAAAACGCGACACGCTGGGAAACGATACGAAAATGGAACGACGCGATATGGAATGAAACGATATGAAACGACCGCTGCGGTGATGATGACAAAGAGAGCCCCAATTCGAATGCGGATACGGATGCGGATGCGGATGCGAGTGCGGATGCGAATATGAACTGTGGCAAGGGGCGCGCGTAGTTTGCTCTTTAAGTTTGTTGCTTAAAGTGGCGCCACATTGTTGCAGTTGCAATTGAGCAAACAATTAAAAGTTTTAAATATTGTGACAGCATTTTTACAGTTAATTGCACAACGAACTCGCCCCAAGCTGCCACACACACACACACACAGTTACCTACTTTATTCATTACTTTACGCCCCTGCCCCCACTTGGGGCAAGCTTTTTGCAATACTATGTGAAGGTGGGCAAAAAATAAAGTTCGGCTATAGTTTTTCCCGACTTCGCTCGCTTTTATTTTCTAGTTATACTTTTGTGTGTGTGTTTTTTTTTGTGCTGCTTGGGGCTCCATCCAATTGTTGGGGGAGGGGAGGGGAGGGGGGGGGGGCAAGTGGCGCAGCAGCTGCAACGCTGGCGGCAGCTGACAAACTGACAGCCATTTGTCATTACAGCCGAGGGGGGCGAACTGGGCGAGGCGTCGCTTTTTGCAGGGTATTGGCAGGCGCCATATGTTTCGGGCGTTTAACAAAAAGTTTAATTAGCAAATGTCGCTGGCGTTGTTCGAGGCGGGAACAGCGGCGGGGGCGGGGCCAGGACCCAGGATATGACCCGGCGATTGTGGCATATTAAATTCCAGGCGGCAAACAAGGGAATTTCAATTCGTGGCAAGGCGCCCCAAGGCACTAAAAAAAAAAATACTAGAAAAACGCCAAAATTCCCAAAAAAAAAAAAAAACACAAAATCTTTGTCAGGCAGTTAATTAAAAACTTGAATGTGCAAAAGGGGGCGGGGCAGTCTGCCCATATGTGTGTGTGTGTGTTCGAGTGTGTGTTCGAGTGTGTGACAAAAGGCTGCCCCAAAAGCCCTGAACAAAGAGCAACAGCCAGCCAGATAACGGTAGAAGCAAAAGCCATAATTGAAAGTTCAGTTAGTTTTACCAAATAATTGCAAATGGAATGCGCCAATTTAACAGATCAGCAAATAGCCAAATTCCCAATTCCAAATGAAACTTGCACAAAATAATTGCAAATGAATCAATTTAAATTCTCAAATTGACAGCTCTGCCAAATTCGAAGCGAATCAAAAGCGAATTTGGCTATTTGGAATAATTACAAACATATTTGAAGAGCAGCCAAAAAAGGGGCAAAAAAAAGATAAAGTTCATTTATAAAAACATTGCATCTAAACAAAGTGAATAAATTGATAATTAAATGAATGTTGAAGTCAAATAAAAACGATTTGTTAGAGAATTTTACATTTTTGCCGTTATTTTCGCTATTGATACCCTGTAAAGATAAGAGTTAAGTTGCGTCTATTTTACTAAATTCTTAAAGCGAATTTGGCTATTTGGAATAATCACAAATATATTTAAAAAGCAGAAAAAAATAAAGTTCATTTTATTTTATTTACACAAATAAAAATGGTTTGTTCAAGAAATTCACATTTTAGCCGTTATTTTCTTTATTGATACCCTGTAAAATTGAGGGGTATTTTGCTTTTGCGAATGTTGCCTTAAATCAACTTCAATGGGATCTGGCGCCCAACGGAAAGCTTCTAAGTCGCACCACGAAACGACCAGGGGCGTCACAGAGGGGGGGGGGGGGGGGGGGGCCGGGGAGGGGGGGGTTGGGGAGACGATTGGAGGGTGAGAGGGCCCCCCTCGGGTGGGGGGCAAGGGGGGGGGGGGCCAGCCCGGGGGGGGGGGGGGGGGGGGGGGGGGGGGGGGGGGGGGGGGGGGGGGGGGGGCAGGTGGCATGTGCACATCCTGGACGCACATGTTGGCGCTCCCACGCACAAAGCTCGATGCCATTGTTGCCGCTTCATCTGCCGAGTGGGCGCCAATTCATCATTCAATTGTTTGCCCAAATCCCCTCTACCTTGCCCCCCCCCCCCCCCCCCCCCCCCCCCCCCCCCCCCCCCCCCCTGCCGGCCGCCCCCCGCAAGTTCCGCCTGG
>SCDZ01001282.1:0-11531 GCA_004143845.1 Drosophila lacertosa
AGACTCTCAGGTCGTGCAATCACATTACAGTCCAATTAAACTGTTAGTAAATGATTAGATATAAGCTTTGTAAACTTATTGTTAGTCTCATAATTAAGAAAAGATTCAATAAATAAAAGCAAAGTATAGTAAAAAAAAAAAATTGCATTTTGTCAATATACGTGTAGTTTAAACATTTATTAACCTATATTTCTTGCCTGTGAATCTTCGAGTACAAGCTGCCCGATGGAGACCAAGCAATTTTTGATTATATAGGGCCCGTGAATTAAGATTATGTGATTTGAGGGAGGAAAACATTGTCATGGATTTTTATCAGTCAGGCACTAACCGGTCTTAACAACATAATCGCCCAAATTTGCTAGATTAATCTTGTAGCTGTTGAGCTTCCGATCGTTAAGTCCTCAATCAGGCCCGTTCCTTCTGCCTTGATGTGTCAATATTATTGATAATTTTTTTTGGTGAATTTCCGTTGTAGATGTACGAATTAGCAAGTATTGGAATTTTTGTAAATTGACATCCATCAAAAGCGCTAAAACCAATATTTAGAATTCAATATTTTCTTTGGAGGATAAGTTATTTAAAGGGATATCAGAAGACGGAAACAAGAGACTCGTCATATTTTGCAAGTTTTGAATACTCGAAAATAAATTTTTATACCACATTAATTTTGTCCAAGTAGAGTTCAAATAACTTCTAACATTGTTTTAATTAAACAAAACTAACACGCTGCAGAGTCCCTCTGTACAAAGCAATTGATCATCTGGTCACTTTTCCGATGCTATTTTAGAAAGTATCTATCAAAGCAAATCCAAGATGGCTTTGGAAAGTTTAGACAATTAGATTTTTAAAAAATCAGTTGTTGCCTTAACATGTTGACATTAATATTTAGATTTTCGGCTTATAGGTTGCTGCTATTCTGTGCATCGGGAGAAAGGATCAATCATCGATCGGTATTCCTTAACTTTGAGCATGTTGTCTACAAATGTTATCTAAACGATTCTCTGGAATTACAACTATCTCCGGGATGAAGTTCTTACACCAATGTACATATCTCAGCTCGTTGACAAGAGAAAAAAATTCAAGCGTTATGTATTTTCTTCTTGCATGCAGTGCAAAATTTTGGCGTCTCGGTTGCAAAGCCCATCTTCCACTAGAGTGATATGTCCATGAAGTGCAAAATCGTGAATGTGATCAAACACAGTGATCTAGTTTAATTTGCAATATTTTCCTGCTGCGATACTACGTGTCGTTGCTATTGTATTTATATTGGCGAACAGATCACGAAATTAATTTTCCATTCAGAAACAGAAGCTACGTATTCAACATTGTGCCCAGAATAAGAGCTTGAATAGGCGTGTTAAGTTTCTTTGCGTTGAGATTGATAAGCAATTTGTAATGGACCAAAAGATCAGCTCCAATTATTGAAGACTGAACATCAGCATTGCTATCTGATTGCGATAGCAAGGTTCATGGTTCAAGACATGAGTGCCATATGTGTCGATCGGTTTGCTGGGAATATGTGAAGTTCATTGACGGAAGTTTAAATTTTAATTGATGTTTATGAACCACCACACCATTTAAAAATACTCACATAAGAAACGTTTCTTAAAAGTATGGAACGTGTAGACGAAGCTTAATGTGTAGGCATAGTTTACCTACCAATGAGCCGCACGTGTCCTTTCTGATTATCGTGCTGCTACAGCCAAACAGCGTAATCGGGACAGCCGTCGCGTCACTTTTGCGCAACATTTCCAAGTTGCAGACACAACAAACAAAACTCTCCTTGGTTGGTCCCGGTGGTCTGGACCACGTTAGGCCATGCCTAACGTCCTGATGAGTTTGGCACTTTGTCTTTTAATATCTTGTATCGGACGGCTTAAGATAGAGCAAGCAAATCTTCAATAGATTAAATTATGGTATTGTCGTTATTGACCTTGTTTAGCTGGAATGAGTTTTCAGTTGTGTGAATCTAAATTACGAATTAACTTTGTTGAATTTTGGGACATTGACTGTATGAAGTCTCTATGCGCGTATTGTTTATCTTTTAATAAAGCCTTCGTCTTACTGTTAGCCATCTTGCTAATCCTTGTCGGCATATTTCATTGTTGGCCTGATCGCTAGGTGTATGACATAATTTTAGGATTTGACGCAACAGCAAAAGCAAACTAGAGCAAAAAGTAATGGGACGTCGGTATTGCTAAAAAAAACCGAATTGATTGTGGATCGATGATTTTTAATTAACGATATTTGTATCGATATCAGAGAGAGAGATGGTATTGTGCAACAATGTTTGAGTAAGATAATAGCTAAAAAATTGATAATAACTGATATCGAGCGTGCCTCTGATAGGGGTCCCAGGTCGAGAACACCTGTATTAATAGCTAACAAATGCAACTCGCAGAGTCTCGCAGTTCTCTTACAAGAAAATTTTAAAAAGACATGACGCTACGGCTGAAAAAGATCCCACTTATTAAAAATCACTGAAAGCCGCACCGACTCGTGCTGTGGGAAAAAGAAGGAAAGAGAAACACCTCTTCAAATTCAGGAAAAGACAGCTAGCTAAATTATTTAAGGAGGGTGTCGATGATTTGAAAAGGTGCATGCATCAATTCATCTGCAATATATGGCTTACAGAGAGCATGTCCGATGATTGGACATGATCTGTTACATTTTGAAGAAGGGAGTTGCGCACCAACTATAGTGACATTATTCCTCTTTCGGATGCATATAAGGTTGCACAGAGCGATTGGAATGAGAGAATGAAATCGCATTCTGAGACACTAATTGGCCTTAAAGAGTATACTTTGTCAAAGCATAATCCGCACCTACTATCTTTTTCTACTATAAGGCCGTTTACGATAGCTACGGCGAGATCGCCTATCGCTACCATCTCTGAACATGATTTACCCGCATAGTTAACGCGATTTTGCAGTATGACGTGGAGCAATACCAGCAGCTCTGTCAAGGTAGGAAATCCAAGACCTTTAATACCAAGCGAGGCACCAGATAACCAGACAAATCTTCAACCTAATAAATGGAGAGTAATTTAAGAAATGCTGGAGATCATCAGCGGATACAATGCTGACAGTCAAATGTATCCAGCTGCTTGGGAACGCTGATGATATTAACAACAGTGGGCAAACCAAGCGTAATGTATCTGCAGCTCTTAGAGCAGTGGAAAACGAATCAGACAAAGTAGGTCTAGCAATTGACAAAATGCTCATCCTTCCAGTGCTCCAGATGACGAAATTTAAACAGGTAATTTTTCGGATAGTTTGAAAAAAAATTATAAAAAAATATTTAAATATATAAAAACATTAATTTTTGTTTAATTTAGTTTGAAATTGATATGTTTATAATCAATAAATTTTTTAGAATTGTTTCGTTTTTAGTTTTTGTGAAAATTGAGCGCAAACTAATGAAATCAAGGTGTGCTAACCTGCTGACGCGCAGTGTATATGTAAGTTATATACATTATAATATTTAACTTGAGAGTACAGTTTAGTTTAAAGATGATATGATTAAGTTATGTAATTTTGATTAATACTTATAGATCGAAGATTCCCCATGAATCTCTTCAAGAAAGTCATATATCTAGTCTAGAATTTTTACTCTAACATCCACCCATCGTTGGCAAATCCTGGGGCTTGGACTAAATGGCTATAATGCATGTGATGGTAAGGCCAGTTGTAACATACAATGCCCAAGATACAGCAGAAAGCTGTTTTAAAAAAAATCCAAAGCTGTAAGGGGTCGGATAGTTATCTTTTACGGTATCCCACGCATATATTTTTCTATCGAAAAAATCATAGTATGGACACGCACATTGTATTAGTACTAATGGAAATATAAAGGAGTTACTACTATTACTACCAATTTAGCTAATCCCCCGAGACGGATAAAATTAATAATAGTAATAGTTGTAAAGTTGTCTCTACTTTTTTTGGGAATTTGTTGTAAAAATCTATATTCAACAAATTTTTAACTGGGAGAGATGAGAGAAAATCAAATATGGAATGTGCAGTCCTGCGTCACATAAAGCATAATATTCGATCGCAGTTTCATATTAACCAAAACAATTACCGTGGCGGGGATTTGAAAAGCATACCAATAAGAATAGTAGACAGCTCCACAACAAGCAGTTAGTCATAATGTATTAAAAATGATACAACAAAATTGTCAATTTTAAATTCAGAAATCTAACACACAACGTATAGTTCAGAGTCACCAAAATTTTTTTAATTCATCCGTCTAAAACATTGTTTGACACGATTACGGCATTGATGCAGACGCAATCCGATTTTCTACCCAATGATATCAATATCCATCAGACTAGATTTGAATCTCACCACTTACAAAATCCTTTGACAAAAGATAAAGGTAAGTCTTGTTTCAAAAGAAATATATGGGTGGGTTATGCATAAGCTCTATATGGGTGCGGATTGTTGGAATTGCTATCAACAACTCTCATCCCGAAATAGCTTAGATATTTCCCAAAAACGCTTGATGTTAAGAGAATGTTGTTTTTTTTAACTTTAAAATATGCCTTTGATGCGAGTAATTAATAACTTTAAACAAATTAATTCATTTTGAACAAGGTTACAAAAACATTTTAATCAGTTACCCAAAATTTTTATCAAAAACAGTTATTACTAAATTTAAGACCGCGTAAATAATAAAAGTCGGTTATGCGCATTACGAATGAGTACTGACCAGAATGTAACAATTCAATACGGTCGAAAAAGCTTTATGTCTGCAAAGTATTAATTTTTGGCAAGGCGAAAATAATTACATTTTAACGTCTTTTGCCGAAGTAAAAAATATCCATGCTCGTAAATTCCGAATAATTACTAAATATTGATACTTACTTCATCATCAAGATCCAGGACCAAATTACTCATTGTAACGTTTATTTCTTCTATAACTGGATTAGGTGGAGTAGTGGTTGTCTCAGTCAGAAATGCAAACAAATTATCTAAATCGACGGGATCTAAATTTTGCAAGTGTCGCTCATCTGTAATATTATTTTCGAAAGCAGTATCCTCAACACATGATGTGCTTTGAGAATTACTTAGGTGCTCTGCCATATTTGCTAGAACTTTTATTTCCGTTTGCACCAACCTGAAATAATACGGCAAAAATACTATGAGTAAGATTTTGGAATAAGAAACACATAGTAAATAAAAACCAAAACCTTCCGTTTTGCGTAACTATTTTTTATCCAAAACAAGTTTAAATATTAGCGAAATCAGAGGTTATTCGGAGAGCTATAGGTCCTCTAAAAAAAATAACAATATCCTAAATTAAGGTACTTTTTTATTGCCTATGCTTTACATTCACGAAGGTTTAAAACCATATAAAAGGCTAGTGGATCTGAAATTGCCAACGGGTGTAAGCGGTGAGGAGACGTTTAAAAAAGTGGATTAGAACATGGTGACGGAGACAGAGAAGAAAGATAAATTACAACATTTTAGAGACAAAATTTGGGATAACCTTAAGTTCATAAAATATCGAAAATATACTATTATCTTTTTATGTCATGGAGGTCCACATGCTGGAGTTGGCGCTAAAAATACAAGTAGTTTTAACAAAGTTAAAATCTCCAAAAACATACGGCAATTCTCGATGAAAAAGCACAGAGTCAATAGACTGTACTGTAGATAAATGCAAAGCTTGGACAGAAGAAATTGAAAAACATGTTATTTTAAAAATATTTATAAAATGACAGTTTTGACAGAAACAAATAAGATATATTAACAGCAAAGTTTGCAAAGTATGAAGCTCGCAGAGAAGAAGAAGAAGAAGAAATAATTTCGAAGTACGCCGCTACAACAAGTACATTTAACCACTGCAATCGCAACCACAGCTCCAGCTGCATCAGTCTATGTCTCCTACAAATTATGCTGTGCAAACGCAAAATACAACAACAACCTCAAAACATAACAAACGTAATATGCAATGAACTAATTGTCGGGAATACTGCCATACCAAAGCCTATTGCACACTGTCTGCATCGATTGTATCGAATCTTACGACACTGAACACTGCCAGACGGAACAGTTCAAAAGAGCAGCAACTGTGGCGAAACACACTGCAAACTGGTGGGACTCTGTGGTCTATAAGGATCAGGAGAGCTGTTTAAAGAAACATGTTGATTCAGCGCGACCTAACTCTACATCGAACTACAACACTCCCCAACCTATTCCATATTCATACTTTCAGGATCGTTCTCATTTGCTCTGCCGAATTTTCAATGCAATCGCAAAATTTCGTTATCCCCAATATAGAAGGAAGTCAGGAGCCAGAAAACTCTGCCCAAAAGTTCTAAGAATCGTTCCTGGGGCACTTCCGCATCGAGAACATTCATAGAATCCTGCAAATCAAACTCGCTAAAGAAGAGATATCAGAACAAAAAGCGAAATATTTAGCAAATTAACGTCGAAAGCCTCGGTTGAGTACAAAAAAGAAAAACGAAAATAGCAAAAGGGTCAGACGTAAGAAACGTTTAGTCAGAAGTGCTCGACTTAGAACTTCACCGGACGAACTTCACCCATCAAATGAGATCTTTACGAAATTTTCATAGCTTCCAAAAGAATGAACATATGAACATATGAACAAGCCTAATCGATAGGCTGTACTCTTATAGTCTCTGAGATTTCTTAAAAAAAACTATATCCTTACAATGATTTTCTTTTTAATCAGGGTAATTGAAATTGTTGAAGATAACGAAACAAAATTATAAGCGTGTTCTACGTATTGAATATAGAAATCTATAGTCGAAAATCAGCAGGTCTCTACTTTTTGACATACATTTACACAAACACAATATGTATTTTTTACCGCCACAGTAAAAAATTTATGCAGAGCGAACACAGGTAAGTATTGGTCGTAATATCAAAATAGCTGACAACTCTATTGATGACACATTTCTTGTGTATTTGAAGTGAACCAAAACTTTCTAATGCAAAATTGCTTTTTCTAGCATCCACAAATTAAACAAAACATAATTCATTTCAACAATAGTTTTATAACGTCTGAACAAACTAAACAGACAAGCTACTACAAATAAAAATCGCAAAAACAGATTGTCTTAATCAGACATATTATTATAAATTAATATTTGCATTTTACGCGAAACTGGAATCGAAATTCATACGAAATTAACACGAAAATAAAAACTGACTATTTTAAAACTCTAAGATTATAAATAATGCTTTCATAAATCCCTTAAATATTCAATAAGAATTACCGTCAAAGCTTATCAAATTTGTATGTGTCCTAAATTAAAATAGTATCCAGGACATACCGCAAACCTAAACAGCACCATTTTAGGCATCAGCTCCACCAACCATATAAAGTCCCCTGTGACGAAATTCAATTCGTTAAGCTGTCAAAGACTATAGATATATTTTCTCTCGACTTCAAATTAATGTTTTCTGGCTTTTTAAAATAATTTGGTCTGAGTGGACCCACTTGAACTCACCCCTTAAAGGTATAAAGGGTGGTTCTTAGAGTAAAGTCGTTAAGTCATGTTAAACTCATCAATGTTTTCAAGACAATTAGGGTCAATTTTGAAATCTTACAAGTAAAACGGAAAGGAGGTCATATGCGGCATACCAAAACAGGAGTTAGGCAGGTATCCAGAATGCGCATACTATCGACGAAGCAATACCTATACCAATACAGATGAATCTATGGTTCTTAAGAAATAAAAGCGTTATTTTATTCATTCAACTACAACGACCACAGAAATAGTCATACAAATTGCGGGTTTCCAATCACCATCACATTGCCGAAGAGTGTTATCGAAACGTTGCTTTAGACAAAGTACATTGGACTAATTAGTTTGGTCTACATAGACGAGAAAACTAGTTTTTGTATATAATTAACCAATATAATAAACCAAGTTTATGAAATTCCAAAAAAATTAAGATAACATTTTAGCTCTTTATATGCTTACCAGTGTAAGCAAGCAGTGAAAAATTGGTTCAATAGGTATTGTATAACGCGAGACAGTGCGATGAAATATCACAAAATATTTAATTAATTGATAACTCTTAAATCAATAAACACAAAAATTAATCAATAAACTTAACCTCGTTTAAGATATTGAGTACCCCGCAGCAATGTGAGAAAGACGAGTGTCTTCTATCTTTGAAATGGAATAACACGTACTTTTCTTTTGTAGCTGCGCAAATCGAATTTAGTGCTAATGTAGATCGGGTGCGGTCAATCACCCCCAACTCGACGAACGAATTCTTGCACTTAACGAGCAAAGAGCGCGTTCTTGCTCTCTCTCTCTCCAGGCCACTGGCCAGCAACTACAGCAACAGTTACAGCAACAACAACTGCAACGCTATCGAGTATACGCTATCTATCAATACAAACTTAATCAAAACTGTCACAACGGCAGCTGCGCCGTTAGTTCAACAAAGTACTGACAGTTAAAATAGAAGGCATGCAGACTACGATGAATCGCTTCATTCAAATTGATAGAAAGTCGAGCCCACTTAACTAGAGTTAAGCCGAGCATTACCCGTGGCAATCCCAGCCTAGTTACGAGCGAAAATCCTACAGTAACAGGTTTGCAATTCTGGCAGTCAACTATGATGATCTGCTCCCAGAGGCTGCTGCCGGAGAAGCTCTTTTCCTGCACATAACAACTAAAGTGCAGCACGTGACTGAAAATCGAACTAACGGGTATTGATGCTGATATAACATCTGCAGAACTAACTAAGGCACTGCAAGCGAAAGGATTTAGCGCAATCAATTAATGGCCATTTACAATTGCAAGAACATTTAAATCAGGACTGGTACCCCTGCCTGAAATTCACAGTATTTATACGCAGCTCATTTAGAACTGACCATGGCACAATAGTATCAACCACCGGATCAGCAACAGATCACATTTTATGCAATGTTATGAACTTAACAGCAAAGCCTTATGGAGATCATGACATTTATGCGGACACCTATGCAAGATTCAATGAGAAACCAAAACCTTTCTTTCGCACTCATGGCATTTAAGCGTGATGAACATTAATATGAGAGCGACTTACTATATACAAATTGTGTATCCTAATATTTTTAAATGGGGTTAAAAATTTCGCTTACCAATTACCAATAGTGTATATAGTGATTTTAAATTGACTGTTGTTTTTATGAACAAGCCATATTGCTTTATTTATTTTTATATTAGATAAAAAGGTAATTTGGTTACATTAATCGGATTACGAGTTTGAAATTGACAGATCATTTTTATTTTTTAAGTTGATTTCCTTCAATTTTGGGTTTATTAGGGTCAGAATCTAATTATATTTTGGGATTACTTAAATTATAAGCTAATATAATATTAGGTTGGATATATAATTGAAATTGCTGTATTTCAGCTTTAGTATATATGCATTGTATATGTGTATAGTGCCGCTCAACTGAATAGGTTTGACTTATTTTTTAGACTTAGAACATAATATCTTCATAACGAGCACTCGGATTTAAAACAAATAAATTTTGTTAAGTAAAACGATCAATTATTTATAAAATACAAAAGTTTTTTTTTTTTGGTTTGGTTTTTATATTTTTTTTATTATATTTTCAAAAACATAGTTGAAAACCTACATTATTTTTGGCTCAAGTAAATAGGTTTGACCAACAAAACTATACAAAAAAATTATTCACAGCAATATTTCATGGCACTTGGTAACTTAAATAATAAAAGACACTATTTCAAAAATATTAATCCGATGAAGAAGCCAATTAGTGATTTTCCTGCAAAGGTTTAGTGCATTTTAGTGTTTTATATTTGAAAATGTTTCTCATCTAGTTTTTTGGTGTATGGAACTTCTTCGTAGAGAAGCTGTGTTTTCTTACAAGTTTTCTTTTTCAGAATATTCGGATTTACTTCAAGAGTATCTAGTCTAGTTTCGTTAATTTTATTTATTTTATCTTCCTTGTTTTTTGGGTGTTTTTTTCTTTTTTTGGTTTTTTACTTGTAGGATCATAGAATTGTTTTGTGATTAAAATTATAAGTAATTAATTAAATATAATTATTAGTAAATAACGTCTCATTAGAAGCTATTAAGATTCTCATTTTTTGTTTAATGTTTTGTGAGGTCTTCATTTATCTAATATGCCTGTTTTGCATGTTGGGGCTTTAATTTGAAAGTTAAAATTATTTTGTAACCATTCTTGAAAAGATTTATTTATTAACCAAGAATCTTGATCGCGTTTAACAATTTTAGGTGGTCCGATTGAATCGAAATCTTGCAATAAAGCTCTCTTCGATTCAATCCAAGTTACATCTGTTGTTTTAGTTACTTTTATAAGTTTAGAATGTTTGTCTATGCAAAATTCACAGTAATCTTCAAAATATTTATCTCTAATGTTTTTGCATTCAGGAGTGATTGCATGAGGTGTCTGGATGTGTTTTGATGTTTATTTTTATCAGTGTTGCAAATAACATATTGATTTATTATATTTTTAATATCCAAAACAAAATTTGGATATAATTAATTTTGTTTAAATGTTAAATGTTATGCCACTGTGTAAAGGTATCAAAATTTTGTATATTTATTATATTTTTACAACATTTTAAAACTATAGTGGGTTTTTTTATATTTATATTTATAGCAGCTTCTTTTAATGAATGAAGCCACTGCAATTACAAGTAAATAGCTTGCTTAGTGCAGCAAAGTCTTTTATGAACTTCCGATAAAATCCGCAGACTCCCAAAAATGCTTTCATTTCCGTCTGTGTTTTTGACAAAGGATATATTTCTATCGCTTTGATTTTGTCGGGGTTTGTTTGAATTCCACTTTTTATTAATAACGTGACCAAGAAAGTGTGTTTCCATTCTTAGGAATTCACATTTATTTAGTTGAATCACTAAATTTAGAAGACTTAGCGACTTACTTACCTCAGACTTACCTCAGCCCTTAAAAAAAACACACCCAATTTAGGATACGCCTCAACTTGTAGATTCATCTCCAATGTTATTACTAACCCCTTGTCCTTATTAACCCCCTGTGCCTGTTGTTGTATCTGTACCGATCGATCAACAATAACAACTTCCGTGTTGTTAGTAGTCGCAAAGGTTAATCCTCTCAAACTCAAGTTTAAAGTACTTACTTACACAGCACTTCTACCTCTACCCCTCCGGTGCCAATTTTAAATGTTGTTGCGTCTCGCAAGCAAGTGTTTGTGTCAAGACTTTTCACTGACACCACAAGTGAAGCCGTGGCTGCATTTATTGCTAGCAAAACTTCTGCTAGAGTCACAGTTACGAGGTTTAATTTCTGCACTTCCCGAGAAATTTCTTTTTTTGAAATAAATTTTTCTCGAGACTCGTTCTCAATTATTTGTGATCCTAAATTTTGGGCAGATCACATGATTGTGCACGAGTTTAAGCCTAAAAGCCGAAATCAACAGAAGCCTTTCATCCTTTCGGATACTTCAATACACGCCTCGAACAGAGCACCAAAAAACTGATAACTTCCGATATTTTCCTAACTTATCAGAATGTTAGAGGGCTT
>SCDZ01001283.1:0-12031 GCA_004143845.1 Drosophila lacertosa
ACTTTACAAGATAAGGCAGGCAAAATATGCAAAAATATAAACACAACGTTAACGAATGCAAAAAAACACGTCTGATGCGCTCAAGCTGAGAAATCTCTCGCTCGAGTCGTGTCAGTAGCTTAATTTGTCCAATGTGCAGCAGATCACTTTTAAGGTAAAGCTGATTTAAAACCGAGATGTTATCAAATGGAGCTGTGACAGTTGCGGTAGCAAGTAGGTACGGCAGTTGGGTGCGCTGCAATTCCGCACATTCTGCCCCCACCTTAAGCAATTTATGCACAGAACAAGCTATTTGACTGCAATAAGCGGAATCAATAGAGGCATATTTTTAAATTTTGGACAATAGTATATGGCGTGATCAGCATCAGAACAGAGTCAACAACCGGGGGCAATAAAATTGGTTATAATAAATGCTGAGCGCCTGGTGTGCTAAGGTGTATTCTTGCCCTTCTTCAAAAAATGCGGACATGAATTCCCAGCTAGGAATCTGGTTTTCATGGCTCGGATCTGCAAGAAATCCCTCCCATCTTGCTTGGCTTGCTGGATCCAATGGCCTTACTAGCACCTGCACGATTAAGCAGCTCGCTATTAGCTCGAATTTGTCAGAGAGTCCACGAAGCATATCCTGAAATACTAAGCGTTTACTACAGAAATCTGCCCAGTTCTCATATTCTCCGCTGAACGTAGGTAGCTTAATAGGTAGCAAGACCGGGGCCGCCCTATGTCGAGTTACAGGGGCCTGAATGGCGTACGTTGAATGAATGCCGTCCGTAAATGTTGAATACGGAGACATGTGCGAACTGCGTTTTGCGATTTCACACCGAACTAACACCTTTAGCGGCACTACAAGTTCGACATAATTATCGCGCAATTCACTGCCGATTTCATCATAACCCAACTGTTCGAGCTCATTGTGGACTTGTTTAAATGTTTCTTGCATATCTTCAACCTGCTCTAACTGAACCCTAAGAGTGGTTTCCTCAAACACAGACAATTTTTCTTAGGCTTAATCGGTTGTAACTTCATCAATTGTTTAGATATGGAAGTTGTCTACCGCTTTAAAAATGACACCCTGATTAATGTCGGAGAGGGGCTTGAAGCCTCCATAGCAACAGCAGCGAAATTAAATCTAGTTTCAGACGGACAAAGCAAAGCAAAATAATGTAATGTAACACTCGCGTATATAAGCAATTATACACAGCTGAAGTAGAATTATGTTTTTAGTTTACATCAATAATAAATGAAACTCAAAACTGTTGAGAATTTAAATTTCATTCAAATAGGAATAGATGTTTTTCCAGTAGCGTTGGTTTCAGAGAAGCTGCTGGGCGACGCAATACAAATTCTTTTCTCACAAACAAATTGTGTAACCGAATATTTTTAAGTGCCTTATTTGACACAATTTTGTTGAAGATCGATATAAATTTAAGAATTTAATAGATAACAATGATAATAATAATTACCAGTGGTGTAGTGTATTTAGTGATTGTGATTTTGTGCAGACCATATTGCTTCCTTTTTTTTATATTAGATAAAAGGTAATTTTGGTTACATTAGTTTCCCGAAATACTGGGTATGAGTAATCCGAGTACGAGTTTAAAATTGACAGAATATTTTAGTTTAGAGTGCAATCATATAATTTTAAAAGATTATTTCCTTCAATTTTGGGTTTATACGGGTCACAATCTTGATATATTTTGGGATTACTTAAATTATAAGTTAATATAATATTTGGTTGGATATTCTTGATTAAGCTAGTCTTAGTCTTTATGCTGCTTAAATGGTCGTAATGAAGCAGTTTGGGTTAATGACTTGTTAATTATAATGCTATTTCAATTATCTCAATTTAGTTAACAATTTATTATTAATAACATTATTAAATTCATCTGATTGTATTATACTGCTGCTTAGGGTAGCTAATTGTCTTTGTGTTTCTACTTTGTCATTATCACCACGTTTTTTTCTATTCGAAAAAAAGATTCCATTCATTTGGATGCCAAGATTTTCAATGATATAAGTCTTATTATGATTGTTAAAAGATATTTTCATTTCCGTAGAAGAATTCAAAAGAAAATTGTATTTTGAATATTCATCTATATTTCCTGTATTAAACAGTATGAATCCTTGATTTGTGATTATTGGAGAGACTTCTATCCGCTGTGTTTGTGCAAATGTCAAGAATATTAATCCGATGAGGAAGCCAATTGGTGATTTTCCTGCAAAGGTTTAATGTATTTTAGTTTTTTATATTTGCTGTAATGTCGAATGTGATTTTGGTTTTTTATAATATGTTGGAAGTGTTGCTCATCTAGTTTTTTGGTGTTAGCTTCTTCTTCATAAGTTTTCTTCATTGTTTTCTCTTTAAAAGTATTAAGATTTACTTCTAGAGTTTCTAGTCTAGTTTCGTAAATTTTATTATTTTAATCTTCTTTGATTTTTTGGGTGTTGCAATCATGAATTGTTTTGTGATTTTTTATGTTGGGATTTTAAAGTAAAAGTATTTTTTAACCATTCTTGAAGAGATGTATTTATTAACAAAGGATCTTGATCGAGTTAAATAATTTTAGATGGTCCGATTGATTGGAAAACTTGCAATAAAGATCTTTTCGGTTCAAATCAAGTTCTATCTGTCTATCTGTCTATCGCTTTATTATACACCCTACACTTCGATATTATTTAAAAGAGCAAAGCTCCATCTTATTTGTTCTAGACGTCCTCCGGATATATTTGTTCCAATATATTATTTTCAATCTCCCAATGACGAGGCTGCGATCAATTCTGGTATCTTGCACTTCTCTTTTAGAACTCGTTTATTACCATAAATAGACATGTGTATGACTTCGGCTTACATAAATGTTTTAAGTAAAGCTTTTTATTACATAAAAGCTTTGAGTCACCTTGCAAGATAGAGTTGCCACAAGGGCAATTTGCAAACATGTGTTTTAAATTGTAGTAATCTATTGATAATCGATTCCGAATGTAACTTTGTATACAAAAACATTTAATGCTAAGTATTTTCCCTAAACATCGTCTCCCCTTAAAAGGATAAATTTTCAATAATTAATTGAACGTGGTGCGATCTTATGAAATGGCCGACACATATCTCCTTTGCTGATTTAAATATCCACAACACGAACTCTTCCATCTTCTCCAGAAATTTCCGAAGTGACGCGTGCTAGCTTCCAATTTTGTGTACAATGACTAGCTGTCCTTGTTGAATATTTGGTTGTCCACAAGTTCATTTCCATTTTCGTTGTAATGTATGGATATAAGCTCAATGCCATATTTTTTAAAGCTGCTGCTTCAAAAATCTGATCTTCTACCAGATTCAACCTCTGTTATGATTGTCTACAGATCCTCGTACGTAAGTTTCGCTTCTCCTACATTCTTGACCAACAGTGATTTAGAAGACTTCACTGCCGCCTCCCATAGACCACCGAAGTGGTGAGATCTGAAATCACTTGGAAGATGTAATGCTTCGTCAGTTGTAGCGTTTTTATGGAATCCAGCTTATTTTACAGAAGCGCCAACAAAATTGGTTGCATTGTTACAGTAAATGCTCTCCGGCATCTCGACATGCAAAATAGAAATGCGTTAGTTGATAGATAAGTTACTAGTTCACTGTGGATCGCTTTTGAGGCAAAGCAAAGAAACACTGCTACGGATGTTTTATATGGCGCCTAAGATGTAAGAAACGGTTGACAAATGTCCACACCAGAGACCAGAAAAGGGTGCAAACATCGGATGCGATCCGCATTTGTTGCGTAAGTCGAGGCTTATGTTTGAAGGACTACTTGTATTCTCGCATTTATATTGCACACTTTTTTCCTCAGTAAGGAAATGAGTGCATTTGGATAAGCATGTAATTATTTAAGGCAGAATGGCTTGGAATTTAGCATCATATGATATCAGCTAGCTGGGCTCCCGCCAACTCTCACGATATCTAACTTAGTTTCTCTCACTTGCATTGTGCATATAATTTATATCGATTTTGCAAACTTGGTTTTAACAATTTCGCCTTGTGTATTATTTACCAAAAGATGACTGTTGTATTTACGCTTCAATGCGTCAGAATGTTGCACCCAATTCTGAGGATTGTATGTATGAGATATCTTTAGTCCTAACCTGGCCATTTACGGAAACTCTTTTGAAAATACGATATAAATATACTTAAAATTCTTAAATATAAAGATGAGTTTTCAACAATTGTATCGATGATTGAAGTCTGCCGTGCAGATGAATACACGCTTTCAAACTTATATAGATGGGGGTAATGGTACTTTTGACTGCACCCAGAGACTTTCATTTTCCTTAAGAAATGCAATTCCAGTAAGCCACATATTGATTTTCAAGTCATCCGGGTGGATATTTAGAATATGGCACATGCCTCTATTTTTTTAGCTTAGAAGCGTGCATACCAATCCATTGAAGTGATGTTGTCGAGTCAGTGCAAAAGTAAACAATGTCAATGAACTGTGAAAGTTTGTTTAGAAATGTTCGAAATGCTCTGTTCAACAAAACTTCAGCACACAGTTCTAGTTTTGTCAGCGTTTGAACTTTCATTGGCGCAACCTTGGATTTGGCGATAAGTAAACGAATATGTCTCTTTGATTCAACTTTGGTTCGTATATTAATACAACAACCATATGCGCGTTCAAAAGTGTCTGCAAATTCGTGTAACTCGATTTTGACTGATGATGTGCAGACATATAGAGGATTGCTTAAATTGGAACTGTGTTCGAGATCCATCTTAAGATCATCCCATGCCGCTGTCAGTTTTTTTGAAAGTGGCTCATCCCAGGTCGAGCATGTCAAAGATACGTGCTATTGTAGATAACAAGTGCGACGTGCAATAATTTCAGTGTTTTGCATCTTGATACCCGAAGCTATTGGGTTTTGTTTCCCATTACAATCCTCGAGCCTTTGTGACAACATCAATTAATACTTCTTGCTCTGATTGAGTTTGGTTTACGAGGTCACTTGAGTTACTGCTAGCTTTGCTTGGATTTAACATTATCTCATGTCAGTTGTCTCTAAGTTCTTTTGTTCAATCTGCAGCTGTGAGTAGGGTATCGACGTAAAAATCATTTCGCAAACCTAAAGGCAACTCTGACTCGAATAACTCTGCTAAATAAAATAAACATATGATAGTAAGAAATGATGCTGTCGATAGGCAATAGGTCTCGGTATTTAGTTGATAGATTTTTATGATATTCTGAATTTGCTTCTTCATAATATCATTTGGAACTGTCTATCGCGATGATCAACAATTTTCGTAATATCGACCTAAAGGACGTACTTGTAGAATCAAAAGAAAGTAATGCTGTTATAAGATCGTGTTGGATGGTAGGTTTGGTTAATAAAAGATTATTAAATGATATTCCTAAATTCGATTTTGCTGTTCCTGCGAATACAACTCTTAGTTTAGTCGTTAGACTCTCTGGTCGTAAAAGACAGTGCAATAAAAAATTGTTGGAATGATTGTAATTTGACCTGCAGCCTCAAATTCTCTCATAAACTGTGCATTTGCTTCCTTAAGCTTTTGATCTCGATTATTTATTCTATCTAAATAGTTTAATCATTTGAGAGTTGTGTTATATGACTGTCCGAGCTGAAATTATTCATATTTAAATGGAATTCGCACTTGTATGCAAATTGTTATAGTTTTTATCAAAGTGCTTAGTAAAAGTCGCTGATGAAGTTATATATTTCTCAATATTCCAGGACTGATCAACAACTTTCACAAGGACTCGCTCGTCCTTAAGAATAAAGCATACATATGGGTCATTAGTTGGTTAAGTAACGTTACCACCTACTATCCAACCGTAAGTTGTGTTGAGAAGTCTGGGTAGGTCTCTGCCTAGCGATATCTTTCTTTCACTAATTGCATTGAAAGCTTCAGCACTATTAATAAGAATATCGACTTAATTTGATTCATAAAACTATCTATCTGCTTAATTTATTTCTTGGGGCAGTCCCCAATACGCTTTGTCCAGTTTGCCATTGGGATGTTTGGCACAAATTGACGTTACTAATTCGAATTTTGTTGACAATTCATAATCTGAAATTCACGATATTAATGTTGTAAAGAGTGCATAGTTTATAATGGGTGGTCCGTTTATTATATCGCTCACTGTGTTGGAGACTTGGCATTTGTCTAAATTGAGAAGATTGGCGATTTCTTGAATAGTGAATTTTATTTCTGAGCATGTGTCCAATGACCCACGGACTCCTAATAATAGCAGTGAGAAGGGTGCTTTTCGTAGCAGCGCGAACTATTAATGACGTATTGTGATTTTGTGATTTCTTACGCGACAATTAACACAAACTCGATTCTGATTTGACCAATCTCGTCGCTGTCCAAAAGAAAGCGTCGCAAACCGAGTACAAATTGAAATAAAATGTTCAGATGAATCGCAGAATATACAAGTTGAGTTGCTTGTAAGAAATGAATGAGCACTAAATTTGATTTTGGGTTTGTGCTTTGCCTTGAGTTTTTGCTCGACTTTTAAGAAATTGACATCTGTGTATTAGAACAGAAGCGCATTCTTCCCAAACAGGCAACATCTTAAACATTTGATTTTCGTCGTAATATAGTTTGTTACCTGCGTATACTTTGGATAACGTTAGATGAATGAAAATGGAATTTATAACATCTTCACCCTTTATTAATGACAAAAGAGATGCTCGGATAGCTGATACGGAATTAATTAATTTTCTGAAGATTGAACAAGCTCCAAGATTGAACAAGCTCTAAATAAAATCCAAGAATTTTGGAACACCACTGTCACTTGAAACACCTGGACCACTTTCAATGCTGGTGCTGATAGAAAATTTAAAAAATAATTAAATTTATCAATATATTGAATTGTGTTGTCGCTTTGAATAAGATTATTGAATGCGGTTATAAAGCGTTTGTTATTGGCGTATTGCCTGTCAAAGTCGAAAGCTTTGCTCTGATATGAAACAACTATGTTTTTTGTAGAATTAAAGAAAATGATATTCGATGATGGTTTGGGTTTCTTTTCGTTGATTAAAGTCACTATTACAGACTTAGTGTGAATAGATAGATCTTCAATGCTTGACCTACCTATGTCTGTGGGATGTGCATGTTAGATTGAGTTTGTTTCTGAAAACTTTGACTGAAATATAACTCAAGAATTTGTGGATAGCATTCAAAAGCAGATATTTCAGAACACAACCCCTTTTTACCTATTCTTGTTTTCAGATTTGTAATATTTCGCTTTATATTAGTTCGTTGCACATGTAGTTTTATTAAGCGTTGATCATTAACCTCGATATTTTCAGATTTGGTAGTTGGGTTATCGTCAGTTTGAAACATGTTAATTAAGAATTATATTGAAAGCCGATACTGAAGCAATCAACAGGCTCTCACTAATGCCAGCTAAAACTAAGTCATATATGTAATTAATTTGAAACGAGTTCAATTGGATGCGGCTCACTGTGCACGCAATGCAAGTATTGGGCAATTAACTGCGATCGAACTGAAACCGAAATGTGCAAAACACGAATCACAGCATAACATGTCTCCGAAATATTACAGCAAATATAGAAGATATCTCTGCAACTTTAAAGTCAAGCACTAATACAGACGAATGAATGGTATAGTTTACCATATTATTATGCGTCCTCTTACAAGATTCGTTGTTGTCGAAGATGTGGAGTGACCAGGGTTATACTGTCCAACGGTGCAGCTATAACCTCTCGGTCCAAAACAGTCTAACGGCGGGGCCTTCATCCAGCGATTTGATGAGCCCATTGCCTTGTACACTGGCTTTACTGATTTTATGTGTTCTCCAGAAGTTCGTCGTTCTGGCCCACATTTAGTCCGATGTGTACAGCACCAATACTTTTCGTTTAATCGGCGAAATTTCAATATTAAATTGGAACGAGACTTATCTGTATCCTGTCACGTTCGCCAAAATGTTCCAGATGTACTCCGGATGGGGATATTCGCTCCAATATAATATTTTTAATCTCCCAATGACGAGGCTGCGATCAATTATGTTCTCTTGCACTTCTCTTTTAGAACTCCTAATTTGGTCAAGTCGCGTGTCCTCACATTCCAGGACCCGGTCGAATTGATCATCGTTGATGCTGATGCTTGAAATCACGGGGGCAGAGCCGTGCTAAGTCTGCTACTGGATGGACATGAGCGAGTATTGGAATACTAATACAAGACTTTTACCCGGAGGGAAGTACTGGTTCTGGCGGCTCAGCACTTTCATTATTGCCTTATTGGGCAGAGATTTGTGCTGGGCTTCGGCCATGCTTTTTACAAGTGTCTCTACAATTTCCGCGTCTATAACAGAACGACATGGACATCCAACCCTGCAACAGCGATTATCATGGACACGGCGGCCTTGTGATAAGTATTGCATATGCGAAAAGGCTGAAACGACAAACGACAATCATGGCGTTATATTCCTCCAGATTCAAGCCATTGACTATGCACAGCGTCAACGCGATGACCCAGCCCTGGCGCTGGTGGTCTCTTGGATCAATAAAGGACAGCGCTCTTCACTGTGCACGCCAATGTACCATTTCTGTGGAACCCAAACATCAAAGCATACTGGTATATGTGGGAAAACTTATACTTGGTAGACCGAGTGCCTATGACGAGGTATAATGACGCCGACACCGTACCTTTTCTACCTCGCTCTCTTTTCAGGAGTCAACTTCACGTAGAGTACACAACGCTACAACTGGAGGCTATTTCGGCATTCGGAAGTCGCTAGCGGAACTAAAGAAGCGAAACTATTGGATTGGATAGACTGCGGATCTAATCCTTTTGGTGTGCGTGCTGCTCAGTTGGTAGCTCCAGAAAAGGCCCTTCTCGCTACTGTACTGTTGGGCGGCTGCAGTCTCGTTCCATCGGCGCCCCGTTAGAACGTTTGGCGATGGACATCCTTGGGCTTCACATATAATCCACTCGGATCAAGGACGCAACTTCGAGTCGGAAGTAATCTTGGCGTGCCTTCGGATCCTGGATGTGGAGAAAATACGCACCTGTTGCATGCCCAATCCTATGGAATGGTAGAGCGTTTCAACCGAAAGCTGTTGAACTATTTGTCGATATTCGATGCCGCAGGCCGGGACTGGAACCAAATCTTGCCCTTAGCGCTATGGGCAAACCGCTCAACCACGCATGAAGCTACTGAATTTTCTCCCGCCCAACTAATATTTGGTCGTGAGCTCCGACGGCCTGCGGAGCTCATATAAAGCCTTCCTTTTCCAAATCCGATTAGCTATCCCATGTTCGTAGAGCAGTTACAAAGGGGTCTTCATATGTCGCACCAAACTGGGAACAGCTGCAAGCGGCCTCAGCAATTCCCAAGGCACAGTACGACCTCCGATTCCATGCTGGGTCGGCCGGTACCCAAGGAACAGTGAGATTGGGTCGGACCGAAAGCTGTGATACGCTGCCATTCCGATATGGTATATGAGACACGACTTGGGATCAACCCTGAACGCCGTAAACCACGAGGTTCCAGTCTCGGAGGAATTGATCCAATTAATTGGATCATAACGATTTTCTCTCGATGTAAAGATCTCTGGTTAAATCAGATTTCCTGGTATACAGAAGAAATCTCGGCCCATGGACGTAGACCCCAGCAACTTTTAACCTCAACGCTGGAAGTGCTGGAGGAAAATATATTCTAAGTCTGATTGATTTGGCGTTACATTCGCCGCCACCATCTACCCAAATAAAAACTTCCGCTCGGCTAGCCGTGGCGAGACAATAAATTTCACTACAATATCTACAGTTATATATTACATTTAATTACCTCCGAACCCGTAATTAAATGGTTTGAAAATATTTGAAGTCGAATCCCGATAAATCAAAATAAATCGAATTATAGAGGTTTCCATTTAATAGGGCTCAAAATTGATAAATTCGAATTAATTCGAAGTTCCGCTTGAAAACAATTAGCAAACTTACGGAAAGCAATGAGAAAAACACAAAATTCAGCATGTTATTCAAAGTTATTAGCTTTATTATTTGTGCAAGTTGCTCTTCCGCTATTATTTATATATTTATTTTTTTTAACTAACGAGGCGTCAGTGCTGCGTTTTTGTAAGTTTCTGTTTTAGACTTCTGATTTATTTTTGGCCTAACATTTTCTTCGTGAGTATGCATGATTGTGCATTGTTCACATTTGCACCTCTCAAAGTTTTTTATGTATGTAGATGATTTGTCTGTCATCTTCTCGATCGTTTTGCGTCCGTGTTATTTCTTTCTTCTCGTGCTCCGATTTTTTGTGTCTATTATCATTTTGCATTGAAACTAGTTTAACCCCACCGCAATTTGTTAATTCCTGGTCGTATGAGAATATAATGCATTCTTAATGCGCAGGTTTAAATTAGCGAGATACTGACAAACTCGCTGCCATAGCCAAAAAGGTTGTGGTGCATTCGTTGGTCATGCCCTGTTTGCATCGACATTTAAATTGACAAATGTATAAATCGGTGGTAAATCAATTTTGAAAATAAAATAATGTTGTTAAAAAGCTTTGCTTTACTTGCTTTTATTTACTGAATCTTCTTTTAATTATGAGAATAACAATAAGTTTACAAATCTTATTAACTAACAGTTCAATTGGACTGTAATGTGATTGCACAACCCTAGAGTCCATCGCTGGGTTGGTAGTTTATTACGACGAAGACGGGATCGATTGCGCAACCTTGTTAAATCTCTCGCGAGATGATTGGGGTGAGAGAGAGCTTGCCATAGTACTTTTCTTTCTGTTCAGCTATTACATCTCTGATTGAATTTTTAAGTCTCTTTGTATGTTGTCGTTTTGAACATACCCCTGTGCCCCGGTGATGGTTCTCTCCTTCATCTTTGACTGGGCTCTCTGAATGATATCAATATTACTATTGCTCCCCCATAACTGGAATCCATATGTCCATATAGGTTTTAGCACAGAATTGTAGAGCAGGACCTTGTTGTCTAGACTAAGAGGCGAGCCAGCGTTAATAAGCCAATGGAGGCTATCAGTTTTAATTGTGTTCTCTTCGCTTCAATGTGCCTGCGCCATGTGAGTCTTCTGTCGAGGTGGACTACCAGATATGTCACTTGGGGAACTCCAGCTCCAATAGTATGATCGTCAGACAAAGCAGTGTTGGATATAAATGCAAATTTTCTGTTGTATAGGTATGACTCTAAAAGCTTAGAGTTGCTTTGATTTTTTGCATTAGGCCTTCTATCCAAACTCTGTCGAATGCTGGCGAGACGTCCAAAAATATTGCAGTGAAGTATTCCCGATTTTCGAAAGCGTTTCGTATTTCTACTGTTATACGATTGACCTGCTCAATAGTTCCGCGTTTTTCACATAAGCCAAGTTGATGCGATTAAATTTTATTGTGGACTCTTAAAATGGATTAATCCGAGATAATCTTTGGACTAGGTCACTAGTTATGTGATGGCATTGAAAAGATTGGTGATAGTAAATACGGCACAATATGGAAGCTCAATAATCATTTTAGGGGTAATGAGGTCGCAACCCGATGACTTTTTCGGGTTCAGTTGTTTTTTAATAATATTAAAGATATCGTTTGGGAGGAACTCGATTGGCTCATGATGCTGCTGGGAGTCATTTGTTAAAGCCGGTTGTATAAACGAATTTGTAGCATGATTTGGTTGGAAAACTTTTTTAAGGTGAGCGGCAAATGTGTGAGATAGAGCCAATCTCCATCGCTGCGGGCCCAGCCGACTGCGGGGCTCCGGATAGGCGGACCGGTTTCTGGTGGTGAGCTTACATTTGGGTGAGCTCTCCAAAGTGAGTGTTTTGTAAAATATGTCGATAATTTCTCTAGGTAGCGGCGTTCGGCATATGCTTCTTCTTTGTTTAAGGCTTTGGTTAGCTTACGTGTGGCCTCTTTTAACTTTTGCCGTGCAGATGGAGAACTGTGGTATTGCCATTCTCGACGTAAGCGTCGCTTTTCAAGTACGAGCTGCTCGATTTGAAGATTTGTCTTCTTTTGGTTGTACTGTGCTTGTGTTTTT
>SCDZ01001284.1:0-10997 GCA_004143845.1 Drosophila lacertosa
CAGACAATATATATATATATATATATATATATATATATATATATATATATATATATATATATATATATATATATATATATATGCTGCTACACTTTATTAGGTAAAATATTTTTTTTCTTCTTATATTTTTTCCAGCTGTTTCACTTTATTCTAAGAATTTTTGTGTTCTGGTAACGAAAAGGAAACTCGACGCTAGCTACAATATTCAGTATTCCTTTCTAAAGAATTCGATAGCCTGGAACATAAGAGGCGGTAGCACTGGCAAGTGGGCCAAGGATAGAAGGGATACCCAAGTACATAAGTGCCAAAGACAACTTTGCAAAAATTGTGCGCATATTAAAATTCTTGGCAAAAGCTTTTGACATAAATTAAAACTTTTATCAACGAACACATGGTTGAGATACAAACATACAAACTTATGCGAAAAAAGTAAAAGGTGCTGCCGAATATTTACATTTCTGCAGTAAACCTTTGACAGGTTGTTCGTCCGCCTAAACGTATTTTCCTTAGTTGGTACATACGCTCATCAATACTCACATAAAAATTATGTTCATATTACATTAAAAAAATTCGTATATTTAGTATACTGAAAAAAAACATTTTTTTTAAAAGGTTTCTCAAATAAAAACATTTGTAGACCGATTAAGTATAGAAACTTTTATATAAATATATTTCAAAACACAAAAGCAAGGACTTACATTTGAAATAGGTGTACCTTAAAATATAAATCAGTAAAGCCAGATAAAAATTAATTGTCATCCGATTCCTTACCACCCTTTGTATTTTGAATTGCTTTGATAAGTAAAGTCTTATTTCTGGTAGAATTTTAACAATTTGACAGCTGAGCAGAAACTATGCATATTTTCTTTGCTACCTTAGGTAATGTGGACAAGTATTTATATTCCCGCAACTCAAGACGAATGTTTCATATTGAGATTTTTTAAGTCAAGTTTTCAAACAAATGACACAAAAACTTGAGTGCCTACTAACATTACCAATAATAAAAGAAACGATAATTTCAATCTTTTGTATTGCGCGCTGACACATTGGAAGGCTGATTAAAAACTTTTTTAATTAATTTCCATGCCAAAAATAACTGGCAGATCGAGAGGGGTTGCTAAATGCATAGCGTACAAATCCGCAAGGGTGCTGGCGCCGAAGCCATCGTCAAATCAATTGAACGAAAAGTTTGGCAAAGCTGTGGAGTACGGCCCAGCAGAGGGTTGAGTTATATGTATGTATTGGTCGGTATGGGTCTAATCTATAAAGATGGAGGCTATGTGAATATTGCTTAAAACATTGATATCACTTACAGCGCTATCAAGCAGCACATGATTGCCTTACTAAGCCCATCAAAAATTAATTTTACTCCATTGCTGAGGGCTTATAGCACAGTGTCAAGACTTTGGTTGAAAATTATTTATGAGCTCACAGCGCGTATCTGGAGTATGAGCCTTGAAGCTGTCACCTACGTGATTGTTGGTACTAGCGCGTGATTTTTGTCCCTGTTACAAAACTTTTTCAATAATGTATAAATCAAAACGTCATAAAGTCACCGTCGCATATTGCAAAATTGCTTCTTCCCGGTCTGTGCTTAGTGACACATTTTATTTGCTTTTATTTAAGCAACAATACGTTTCGGCAGATTTGTTCGTAGACAATTTAAGTTGCTATTACTTAACACTGATGTGCATTTAATATATATTGGTATATGTTTGAGTGCCTTTCCGTGAGAAGCAAACTGACAAACATAAAACCGCCTACGCCTGCCCAGCTGTTACCTGTCTGAAGTTGTCTTTGTGTTTGCCAGAATCGCTGCAACGTCCTTTCCTTTCTACTTTTTTATCTTGTACATTCATGGAAATATGTCACAAAATTTATTGCAAAATAATTTTGCTGCTGTGACTGTGGCTCGGCTCTAATGTCCACGGCGTAGCCCATGAGAACGACAACGCTTACCCGTCACTTAAGCTATTTAAAGGAATATCTTTCTGGCAACTTTGCGTTTATTCGTATCTTCGCTGTCACGCTTTCTGTCTTTTATGCACATTAAAATATTAAAAATTCCTTTAGAATCCAAAGAATGTGTCTGTTGCCGTATGCGTCTTGAAAACTTTTCAGATGAGAAAAATATTTATATATGTTTTTTTGCAGCAACACGTTTATGCCGGAGTCAACCATAAAATTGCCTTTGATCTCAGCTATTACTTAAAAAAATGTGCTCGATTGTAATATTAATTTTTAATACAATTTTGGATAGCATCTAATCTATGAATACTTCAAAAATAATGAAAATATCGTTGATTTCGTGGGATGACAAAAATGATACTTCTTTTTAGCCACATCTTAGAAATTAAACAACTTAAAATGCGTTCTATTAACATACGCTTCCGTCAAAGATTAAGGTTCCATCACTTTACTATTCACTGAAAATTTCCATTGCAAAAAGTGTGGCGTGTGCACTCTGCTTGCAAACAAAATTAAATGAACTAAGAGCAGAGAAAGTACGTAAATGTTTGTTTTTGTGCGTTTCAATCCGCTTGAATGCGAAATATTTTTCACAATATTTTCAAAAATGCGCTCAAAAGCGGTTCAATTTAATCGTCTGTGCATGAGTATATATATATATATATATATATATATATATATATATATATATATATATATATATATGTCATATGTATATGTATACACACATATATTTATGTATGTATGGTAGAGAAAGGGTCGGGATCTGTATGATCTCTGTGCGTTTATAAACAACAATTTCGCAATGTAAATCGACAAATACATACGCAGACAGACTGTATAAATTGTAACGTACTTTGAAACGTACATGATGAGAGATGAGGTTGTTATGGCTTTGGCATATCAAACGAACCAAATAACTCCATTACAGCCTCTGTGTGTGCTGATTTTAACCCCCTTTTTACCACAACTTTTATTTGTAAATTATTTTTAATTGAAATCGATTGGAACAAGCACGTATTAAAACAAGTAAATTTACAGGAGTTAAAAACACTCATTTAAATAATAGATGCCGTGTTTTATACTCTAACTCGAGTTGTATAAAACATATTGCCCTGATAAAATACATACAGTTAATTAAACAATTATATTTTGGGTGTAATATTTGAGATAGGTCAGTTAATAAATCGATATGTAAAATATTTTGTTTCTCGTTTTATGTATTAACAATCTGTCTTTAGACAATAATTAAATTAAGTTATAATTCAATTTAACAGGAATATACAGGATCTAGAGAAACCTTCTATTATATTATACTTAATCTGTACGTTAGCTTATTATCTATCTGGGAGATCGAAAATATGTTCTCATTTAAGTACTCTTATTGTTAAGTTATTATGTGTTAAATTTTGGGCTATGTTATTTTGGTGGTTTTATTTAGCCTATCAGTGTATTTTTTGCTTATTTTATTTATATCTTCGTTTATGATAGAATTTTTAAATCTTTGTGTTTGTTTGAAATAGTAACATAAAAGCAGAATACACTGGTTAAAGTATTGCATTATGGTAAAATTATGACGCTGTAAATAAATTTATAAAAACAAGCACACATATTTAATTTCCGTCCGAAATTTTTGAACTTTTGATAGTCTCCTTATTACTGGGTCGTAATTAAACACTACAGCTAACCATTTTATATTTAATTCATTGCTGGTTGCAGGGAAGGGCTACTTATATTGTGATTTATTAACTAATTTAACTGCAGTATAATTAATGCCAGCATTAGCACCAAAAAAAGGATTACGTAGGCATGCCGATTTTCGAGTCAAAACTCGGAAGGTTAACAACAACGACAGCTGCCTGCCACAAGCCTCTAAAGGACAGTAAAACGGAACATTGAACTTTTAATGCAACAATAACTCTAGCTGCAACAACAATGCAGAAGTTTGTAACTTTCAAGAAATTTACACCATCAGCGAATAAGAGAGCATGTACTGCTGCTCCCAGATCAGACTCTGTAGCATGCTTTCGAGGGCAGGAAGTTCAAACAGCTAAAGAAAATGTGCAGGGGTCGGCAGTTTTTCTTTTGCCGTTTTGTTTGCTTCAAACAATCTGTTTCTCGGTACCAACTATGGTAGAAAAATTGAAACAAGCTGAGCAACACTAGTCAACTTGAACAGTAAAGCATTAGTCATGGGCGGATGGAAGTAACTTCAGTCTGTTGTTGCAGTACTCGCAACTTGAACGAGAAGCAGGGGCATGTATCATATTTATACATAAGAAAGACAGAAATATAAACTTATAAGCCCAGGCATAAAAATGGCGGCAGCAAAACAGTTGTAGCAGCCAACACCAAAATATTTGGCAACTGAACGGCAGTTGAAAGGTCTTTGGTGAAAACACAAGATGAATTATGGCCAAAGTTATCGGCTTTCGGTTGTGCGCTGCAATGTATAGTTGCAGTTGGGCGTTGAGGTTACGTAAACTGCGTGGTAGATACTGATAATATAGTATACACTTAGAATGCCGAAGCACAATCTACTGGGTTATTCAGCAGGATGTGACCAATTTACAAAATAACAAGTTAAGAAACAGGCTGCACACAGCGGGATGGACACTAAATAAATTTCAACTTAAGTTCAATTATTTAAAACGACAAAAAACTTTGTTTTTTAATTTGATCGGCTCTTATGTTCAAAATGCTTTATAGTTTTTCTTAAATAATTGCACAAATACACTTACCGTTTTTAAAATGTACGAACAAGCTATCACTCGGTTTAAGAGTTTGTTTAACATGGACTTGCGGTAACTAAAATCGTATTACACTCACCTTCGCGTGTAAAAAGGCAATTTAAAATAAACATTAAATAGTGCAATGGCTGTGTCACGAAATAGTACCGACACTTCAAAAAATATTTTATTGTTATTGGTTATTTTACGGCTAATTAGTAAATTTTTATTAATTAAAAAAGACACAGTTGCTCTTATAAAAGTGAGATTTCCAAAGGCTACTAATAACCTTTGCGTATTTGTAATAGCAGGAGAAATAGAGCAAAAAGAGCTTCTATACACAGATTGAATAAAAGGCCACAATCATCAAGCTCGATGCGCATCAAGTGCAGTACACCAAGCCGATTTGGAATGGCAGCCAGCCGATGATTGCCGTCAATTGGAAGCAAATTGTTTTTATACCCTGTATGCAATATTATGTAAATTGGGTATAATAAGGTGGTATCAATCAAACTATTTGCCTGTGCAAAATAGAGACCAGTTAGTATTCTCCTAGCTAATTATTTGCATAATGAAAAATAAATACAAAGAAAACGCTGTTTTTAGTTTCATCTGTTCTGTGTTAAAATAATCTTAAAATAATTTATTATCTGTATTGACAAACAAAATAAATTGCTTGGATATGCTTGAAGGTATTGGGCTACAGGATAGTATTTTGTCGAACACTTTAGGAAACAATATGCTTACCATTTTTTGTTTTGTTTCTTTAGTTTTTTTATTCGCCGACCGTTGCCCTTCTGTGTGAGTGGAATCCAATGATTTTTTACAGGATCAAGTCGCTGGAGGCTGTTTTTCATTTCCAGTGACTGTTGCCAGCTTAGCAACGGCATTTTCAATTCGACATTCGCTCTTTGGCAAAACGGCTGTGACTGTGTAACCACTGGACTGAATTGTCAAAAGCGATTTTAGAGAAACACCCGGTTTGGAAAGCAATTTCACAATCTTTATTGTCTATGATTGGCGTATTGTTTTATTTTTGTTTAGTAAATGATGCGCAACAGGCCCTGTGTTGCTTATTAGCGTTACACATCTGCCTCTGAAGTGGCTGGGAATGGATCCAAAAATCAATGTTAGCTTGCATTATGTCAAAACGCAACCGACCAAGACTATCGACAGTTGGCTCTTTAGTAGGTTTCGTGTAGCAGCGCCTTAATAGTAGCTGACTAGTACAATTTGTTGTACTGCCACAATAGCAATTAACTGCATTTGTGGACGGCTTATTGGCCGTATACTAAAAAAATACAGTACGATTATTGGGATTAAATAGCTTTTAAATATCAATAGTGTCACATATATTTTTTCTAAACATGATGGATATTGAAGTGAACGATACATAAATTTCCTTAAAAAACGAACTACATCAGTTAAATACACCTTTTTGCAATATTACTTCTTATTAGATAAAGGGCAAATTAAGAACAGCCAGGTATGAAGGTAGGAGATAGTGTTATTTATTATATATTATTTATTTATTAAAGTGTATTTATGGAATGACAGATTACTTGAAATATGTAAAGTGACCCAAACCAATGTACTTATTATCATGTGTAAAGAGAATATTTAATTGAAGTAGGCGAGATTAATAAAATCATCATTAATGGTCTGTTTTTCTTGTAAGCCCAAATTGTCATATATGCATATATGTATTTAAAAACTCATGGGCTGGATGCCTTAAAAATAGCAAAGTGAGTGGCCTGTGGAAGTAAACTTGAAATCCGACCTGTGCGTCACTGTGCAGCGCAATGCTCCGAAATGGGAAATTGTACTAGGAAATTTGCCGGAAATTAAAACTTGTGTAAAATAAATCGCCAATCCTTGAACTGGTACATATACATAGGCACAAAAAGATCAATGTACTACGTCACCACTATACATGTACAATCTATCTCATACACAACATATCCACCACAAAAAAAACAGACCCTCTGAATAGCGTTCTGTACGAATGGGGTCCAGGCCGAAGCACTGCTTGTACATAATGCTCCAAGCCTCAGATCCAGCTAAAATTTTAAAGTGTCTACCGCTACCTCGTCTAACTTTGGCCAGGAAATGGCTGGTGTTACCCGTTGTCCTGCATATGGCCCACGCACCCTCTCTTCCGCCCGTACACAACAGCCGTGGCGCTTACTTATTCCGTCGGATTTGGTACTAATGGAGTGACAGTTGGCAAAGAATTATTAGATTTCCGCATGCATGGCGCATTTTAAATGCATTGCGTTGATGGTGCTGATGTGGAATAATGCAAGACGTGATTGTGCCAACAACGCAAAGGAAAGCAACCAAATCCACACAACGTGTGAGCTAATTTCCTGTAATGAACAACAATTACATGATGTTTCGTCGATTTTGAATGGCAGACTATACTAACATATACAGACTGGTTACTCGGCTCTGATAAACAACTACAAATACGTATGAAAGACACAGCAAATTGAGATGAACGATGATCACGAAATTTCATTTCCCTTATTTCTATAAACAAAAACAGGTCAGCCACAGCCTAAATGAAAAATCCATAAGGGCATGGTAATTGATTGAACAGCCACTCCATTCGATTAAAAATGTTCGGTAAATGGTTTAGTATACGAACATTATTTGGATAATTCTCATATATTAGACATGTTTATTGACAGCAGAGTACTTTGCGAGGCTTGTACGTAAATCTGCATTTGAGCAATCGATTATTTGAAGCTTATTTAAGAATCTGTGTGAATTAAACTTAAATATGCTAACAACATTTAAATGTAATATATATTTGAATTGTATAAACTTCAGTACAGTGTATCGAGCAGATATGCATACTTTTTACCACATTAAATTAAGATTATGTTCTTGGTACCTAACGCTGTTTGGTTGAATAAGCCAATTAATTAGAATTTGTAATGAACCACGAACAAATTAAAGGCCCTGTCAACTTGTTGGGCGGCTCATTGAAGCATTTATTTGCACTTAATAACTAGCAACGTATCGCCTGGTCTGACTACCCGTATTCAGTTGGTAAGTGACCCGAAATTACACTTAAAACACCAAAATCCCCTATTATTTTCCTTTATTTTTCTTGTATTTTCTCTTTTAGCTATTTTGGCCAATTGTTGTCGTAAAGGACTTCTGAAGAGCTGAACTTTTCGCCTAATGCTACATTATTTTGGCTTATCTACGGCTCAAGCTTTACGAAATTACTCTCATTTCAAAATTGTTATTGAATCTTTCGCGAAGTAAATAATCCTTGTTGAAATGAGCGTGAAAGCCGGCTGCGGCAGCAAAATGGTAGCTAGTACAAAAATGAGGGAGCAAGGGCATTATTCCCTCATTTAATCATCCCTCTTGCCCATCAGATGTGCTATGGTACTCTGCAAGCCACACTAACTGCGTCCAAATTATACGCAATCACTTTAAGCTTAACTAAATTGCGGTTTGCCTAGATAGGAGATAAGCGTTTCTCCGCAACAACCTCACTACCGAAAATACCATGATTATGTGTCATCGGAAAGTGTTTAACTGCATAAAATCCGAACAAGATGTGGACACTGCTAAAAGGGCAATGGCCAAAGCATGTCTGTACATTCAAATCTCAACTGGTAAAAGAACTGCCCATTCAATAAGTGAGTCTTCTGACCGGATGTACCTACAATTCGCTACTTTAGCTTCTCCTCTATTTCTGATGCCAGAAATTTTATAATGTGAAGTAATGTCGGCCATTGAAAACGATTGAATATTTTAGGAAACAAAGTTTATGGTATTGCGCACTGGTACTTTCCAATTGTAAAGGTCAATATTTTTTTGGGCTAGAAGCTTTTGCATTAAATGTTTGCTTAGACAATAAACTTCTGTAAAAAGATAAAAAGCAATACTATTGCTGAAACTTTACTTAGTCTTTAGCACATAAACATGCACTTTGGACATAAATATGGTGCGAGATATTTTAAGCACAGTTTTTCTAAATATTACAAAGATGTTTTTAAATAAGTTTCAAGCAAATATACATAGAATTAGTACAATCGTTTTTTACCAACTGGCCCACTTGCGGGTGATTTTGTCCAAGATGAGCTTAAAACAGTAAAAAAAAGCAGTTGCTTAGCTGAGTGTTGATTGTTAGTCAGTAGCCAATAAGTCAGTAAGCTATCAGACAATCTTTTTTAAAGTCATAGCTAATCGATAACCGAGTATATTTTTTACTTTAAAATTCTAAATCTTGGGACATATACATACATATATATGTTATGTACATTTTGAGTGGCTCGTCGGTGGGTTTGTCTTTTTCGGTTTATTGGTATCTTTGAATGCGCAGTCAGATGCATAGAAATGAAAGTAAAAACAAATACCGCTCAATTTGCTGTGCAAATAAAAAAATTGAAATAAAAGCGACAAAAACTTCGCAGGAATGATGTAAAAGCATGACTGAGATGGGAGCAAACGGAAATGCCAGGCTGACGGCGTTGGGTGATGGTGACGAGCGCGTGTGCGAATGCGAAAGCGGCCAAGTGTCGTCAGCTGCAGTAGCAGTAGTACAATTTATGACAACTTAATTGATTTACTTTTCGTACGTGACCAGAAAAATGAAAATTGCATTACGCAGGGATTTTCTTTTGCCTGTTTTTGCGCTACAGCCGGAAGTTCTATTTCAATGCTGCTTTTATTGTCCTAGTCGACAGGCCACGATGCTGTTCCTGCCCTGTCTAATGCGCGCTATTAGCATTCGCTACTCACAGTTACAGCAGAGTGAAAATTTATATTATTTATGTAAATATGTATAAGCATATGTTTTCTTATTCTCATTTTGTATTTCTATATACTAAATTTAAATTTATACAAGAGTGCTTTATGTATAACTTAGTTGATTTGAACAAAACTAGTCGATTTTTGTTATAAAAATCAAGAAAATATACGGACATGAACAACACATCCATTGTGAACCAAAAATTTAAACTTGGCCAAGCGGGAGTTTGGGCCGATAGCCTGGCAACATCTGTTGTGAACATAATCGTTCAACGACAACCCCATTGCAGACACAAACAAATGCCTGATTCGAGTGTTACTTTCTGTAGACTTTCAGAACTTCATTTTGAACTTATTTCCGTTTCCAGGCAAAATAAACCACCAAACTTTAAGCGAATGCCATTTGAGTTACTTAAGCACGCCAGTTTATCCCTTCTAAGTTCTTTTCTTTTGACCTTTTCTTTGGTATTTTTTCACAGCTTTTTGTGTTGCAACTTTGGATGGGTCGCGGTAGCACTCTTAACTTTTTATTATTTGCTTCGTACGATTTAGCTTGCAAATTGCGCCGGCCCACCGGCTTGTGGGTGTACAACTCCATAACACCCGCAAAAGTTTTCGAAAAACGCTTCATCAATTCACTTTAGCTCTGTGGGTCCGCACATCTCCCTTTTGGGTGGCCTAGTTGCGTTTACTGCACGCAGGAAAACACAGTCACATAAAGGCACACACGAGCACGCACACAAACAATTTTATATACATATACATTCACTCAGCCTTCCATGCGGCTACTTTGACTTAATCGCATATTAGCGGCAAGTTTTTTCTGTACTTAAGAAACCACTTAAGAAGTTGTTAAATAATCAATGTAAAAGATTTTACCAGAACTTTTTGGCGAATTTTTTCTCAAATAAATTCATTCTGACAGTAGACAAGTCTGAAAATCTCCATTTCCTTCCATATAGTCAATAGAGCTGGTAAGAATGTAAATCAGCAGCTTCAAAATACTAGACACGGCTCTAGTTGTGCTCACTTGCAATCAGCAATTTTAGAGCTTTCCAAAGTTCAAAGAATAAATGGTGAATAATAAAACTAAAAATAAAACAAATCTAAAGTTGCCTTGCGAAAACATTGCTGTGCTGAATTTAAAACGAAATAAGCAAACTAACAACAAGGCCAATTACAAATGATGAGAAAGATGATAAAAGTTACATACATATTCACATAAACGTGTGCAATTTATTTACACTATTTTATGAAAAATAATTACTGTAGTTCTATTTGACACCCCCACTGTTTGCTAATTGACTTTTGCTCAATTTATAGAATTATTTACACAATTTCTTTTACTCATAGCACCCCAATTGCAGCATTGTAAAGAGGTAAACAAATGTTACCCGACGATGGTGACACTTCACTTTTATACTTTTTAAACTGCGGCAGGTAATTGGATGAACACGTTCATTGATTTTATGATTTTTAGTCATATATATATATATATATATATATATATATATATATATATAT
>SCDZ01001285.1:0-16599 GCA_004143845.1 Drosophila lacertosa
AGTGCTTTGTTCTCCTCCTTGAGCGCAATGTTGTCCTCCAGCAGCGTAAACATATCATGTTCCGGATCCTGTTCGTTGTAGTCCGGCTCGTTGACACGGCTGCGACTGCGCGTCTTGGCCTCCTGGGTGCGGAACTTGGCCACCGGAATGCGTCCACGTCGTTCCATGCTGCTAATCTGTTACCTAAGACAACGTAAAGACAGGATTTTAGATTAGATCGGTTTCGTATATCACATATTTAACTTAAACTCTGCTTACATTTGTGCGTGCCTGAAGCATTATGCTAAACCTCTTAATGCTATATGCGATATGAGAACTTAAATGCTGCCATCACCATGAGTTGCTTGGGTGTTTGGTGTTGTATGTAGTGAGTGTGTGTATGAGTGTGTGTTATTGTGTATGTGAATAGATGAGCGGAGTGTGTGCGCACAGTGAGTTGGATATCCTTTTGGCTGGCCCCACATTGAAACGCTTCGGGGTTTTTTTTTATTGCTTGTTCTTTTTTTTTTCTTTTATTATAATTATTATTTGCTGTTTATAATTTTACCAGATTATTGACTGCCCCATTAATCAGCTTCTTTTAGTGCTTAATGCGTTTTTTTTAACTTTTGCTTAATATCTTTTACATTTGATTTGAAATTTCATTTAATTGGTTTATGTCTTAAGTTCCTTTTTGTAAATTGCTTGTTATTCATATTTTGCTTCATTGCTAAAAATGCTCACAGTTTTATGATTATAATTATTGTTATTATATTTTATTTCGTCTCAATTTATCCCAGAATTTGGCTACACATTTCAAATGCTTGCAAATGCTACGAATGCTATTAGTTCTCAGAATTTACTTAGCTTGGCTTTAAACTATTTGCTTTTCAGTGCAGAAGCGCTTCGACAATTCCTTAACTAATTTCATTTTTTTGTTTACACTTTTTCTTCTTTTTTTCATGCTAAATATTCCTTAAGATTTTATGTTTTATTGTTTTTTTTTATGTTTTTATGTATAGTTTTTTTTTTTTAGCATTATGCTGCCGCAAACCATTTTCATTCTTTGCCACTTTTAGTGGCTAAATAAAAACCAAAAATATTAACTAAAAATCATATCGAGCCGTGATAATCGATTACTGTTGAAATATTAATTTTTTAAATTAATTATATTCCTTTTTGTATATTTATAAAAATAACTAATTCAAGGCGGCTTAGAGCTCTTGGTTTTTGCTTTTCATTTTTTTTGTTTCTTTTCTTTTTTGCTTATGTTTGCTGTGAATATATATAAATATAGGTTTCAATTTGGTTTAAATTGCTATAAAGTTTTTTTGTTTTAGTTTTTTTCTTTTTCTTTTAAATTAAAGTTTATGTATTTTTTCCTTTCATTTTACAGCTAATTTAAATGGTATCTTTGGATTATTTTTGTTTTCGTCATGCATTGTATACTAAATACAAACATACTTTACATGTCTTTCTTGCTAAATTTACATTTTTTAAAGTATAACATACATAAAAGTAATTATATAATTTGTATACAGGTATTATTTTTTGAGTCTAAGCCTCGAAAATTGTTTAAAATAGTCATAGATTCTTTATAAGGAAATAAACGTCTGTTTTTGGTTTGAGCCTTTTGCGTGGAAATCACATAAATCAAATATCGTAGTTTAGTGTAATTTTTTTTTTTTTTTTATAAGTGAATATAAATTATAAAGAGAAAAACAAAGAAAATCAATCATTTTTGTACTAAAGGTAATAAAATAAAATTTTGTTTGTTTTGTTTAGCTTAAACAAAAAAATGCTTAACTATGCAGATAGATAGATAGAGATCCTGGCGGGATTCTTGACTGTGAGTTTTAAGGAAACATAGTGAAATGAAATACTGTGGTTTTTGAATAAAATTAAAAATAATAAAGATTCTATATATGTGTGTGTATATATGTATATATATATATATATATATATATATATGTTTATACCCTGCCTTAAATATAAATATTTGTTTGTTTTTGTGTGTTTGATTTTTTTCTGAATACTTTTTGACGCCGAGATTTTTTTGTATAGTTTTTTTCTCTTTTTTTTTGTAATTGTTGCTTTTGTATTTGTTTTATTGCATATTTTATAATATTATATTGTTGTTAGTCGTCTGTTTTTATGTGTATGTATCAATATCAATTTAAAATTGGTTTCTGTGTCTGTTTGTCTGTATTTTGTTATGTTTGTATATACGACCGCGCATGGTGTATGATTTGGGGGCCAAAAGGCGCTGTTTCAATTGTCATATACATATATATATAAATATATATATATATATATATAGCTTTATATGTGTTCTGTTTTCATTGCCTGCGATTTGCTTCGTTGTTGTTGTTGTTAGTTGTGGCGGTTTTGGTGTGGGATCCCCTATAAATCATCGATAAACGCACACAATTTGTCCATAAGAGCTCGCGGATAGTTGCCAGAATGCTCGATTTCCTGCTTGAACCACTTGTTAAAGGAGTCCCGCGATATAACCTCGCAGTCGTATAGCACGCTCCATGCACTGCAGATGGTGTCGCCAGCGGCCATCTTGTCGTCCAGTTCGAGCGTGAAGTGTTCTTGAAGAGAATCGACAGTCTCCTCGATGCAGGCAATCTCGTGCGCCTCCTGCGCATCAATGCACAGCCGTAGCAGCGGCGTGCACTGTCTCCTGAAGATCTCCGCATTGAGCTGCAGTTGCAGTTTGTTTTTGCTGCTGTTATGGTTGCTGTTGTTGTTGTTCTTGGTTGATGCGTTGCTGATCACAGTTAGTGCGAAATCACAGCAAAGGAATTTGGTAAGTTGGCGCACAAAATTCACATTGATTTGCACATTGGTGTTAATATAGTCAATGGCCGTGTCACTCGACAGCCGCAGCAAATAGCTAATGCGCTCCACGTGTTCCGCCTGCGAGCGCATCACCTTCGGCCGCTGCATGCCAGCCGCAGCTGCGCTATCCGGTTCCAGAAACTGAAAGCTATTCAACTGCAAGAAATCGCGGTACTTGCGAACGTCGCTCCAGAACAGTTGGCCACGATCCAGTTTGTTATCAATGTGCCACAGTTTGTGTGTGTAGCCGGCGCCGAATTCTTGAACAAAGTAGCTGACAAAGGCGAGCACAAAGCGTTCGGTAAACTGCGTATCCTCGATCCAGCGTTGTTGCCACACATCCTTGAAGCCGAGGCCGCCTTCGTGCATAATGGGCCCGAGAAACTCAAAGACATATGTCCAGCCCTTCGGCACATCCACCAGCACTTCGGGAAACTCCTCACCGAAACGGCCATACGCCTGGGCAAAGGTACCTCTGCCAAAGGCCTCCTGTTGCATTAAATACGAGAAGACATTGGCGCATGCCAAGCGCTGTTGGCGCTTGACTTCCGCTCGATGCACATAGTCCATCAGGATATAGTATATAATTGCGGCAGCTGCTTGCTGCTTGGCATTTGAATTGCGCCAAATTGCCAGCACTTCGGACTGCCAGTCTCGGGTGCTCAGCACCTCCTCGACCAGCTTTGTGAGCAGTTCCTGGCACTGCTTACCATCGAAATCGTTACTCGCCGCGCCGTTGTCTGCGTTGTTGTTTCTGTTGTTGCCAGTCGACGGCGCGCCAACCGCTGGCGGTGGCTGCTGCTGCTGATACGGCGAATAGGTGAAGGAGCTCGTTGGCGGCGTACGCTTGAGCAAACTGGGCTGTGTCGCGGGCGCCGCACTGACCGGACGATTGCTCGCATTGCGCCATTGATAGTGCGAGGAGTTGCCGAGCTTGGCGGTCGTTGCGTCCTCGGTGTTGCTGCTGCTGAAACGCAGCTTGTTCAGATCTATGCTTAGCGATTGGTTCTCGTGCTGCTGTGCCTTGGGCAGCTTCTGCATAAAGTAATTGCCGCCCTCATTGTAGCCATGATGATGGTGATGTTGCTTCTGCTGTTGATACTGATAGTTTGACTGTTGCTGCTGCTGCTGTTGCGGCTGGTGGCTGCCGCGTGCGCCATGCTGCTGCGGCTGTTGTTGCTGTGCCTTGGGCTCATCGTGCTGCTTGTGCCGCTGGCGATTGCCAGCGGTTGTGTGCGTTGTTGCGGGCTGATCCCAGTTGCGGGAGCGTAAATCAAGCACATCTTGCATCATGAACCGCACGCGGCTGCTTATTTTAATGTTGAACTGATGCTGGCGACTATTGTTGGAGTTGCCACGCGAACGTTGCACAATATCCTGGATGCGGCGAAAGATCTTTTCGATGCGAACGCCGCTTTGGTACTGCTCTGGTGGGCCGGCCTCCAGCAGGTGGCCGACTGTGGTTAGCAGCTTGCACATATATTCCAGTTTCTCCTCGCAGCCATGTTCCAGCAACGATTCGACGCAGTGCAGCACGCGATCGCTGGTCAGCGATTGCAGCTTGAATAGCTCACCAATGAAGCGCACAGTGCCCCAGGCACGGCGTCTGAACTGATATTCCAAGTCCTCCATTTCGGCGCGTAGCTCGGCCTTCTTGGACGCCTCGGTGGTCGCATTGATGCGTTCCTGCGTGGGCTGCAGTTTCTTTGCCTTGGCATTGGCGTCGTTCACATTTGACTCAAACTCGTGCTGAATGCGCGTTATCAACGAGCTGGTAAACAGCGATTTGTTCTCCGCCTTGATCTCGTGGAACAGCACCTTGCAGAAGCGAGCGTATGTGGGCGCAAAGTTGGGTTCGCTGATGGTCTTCTCGAATATAAGCAGCATAACCTGGAAGAAGAAGTAATCAGGATTAGTTATAAGCACGCATTTCGTTCTATTAGCCATTTCTTACATTAGTCATTTTGCCTTGGGTATCCATCTTGATGCTGGACATCTCCTTGAGCAGCACCTCAAAGTTGTCGGGCGTTAACTTGTTGAGTATACCACGCACTTTCTTCAGCACCGCTTCCATGTCATCGTCCGGATCTACTTCTGGCGCAGTGAACACGGACATGCGACGCAGCGTCTCTGGCTGCCAGGCATTCTCGCATTCCGACAGCTTTATCTCCTCCTTGAGCGACAGCTGCACACGTATTATGTCCATGTGCCGTTGATTGGAGTTACCCATGCCGCCGGTACCTGAACTGTTGCCGCTTGTGTTGCCACCCATGGGCTGATGTCCGTCATGATGCTTCTTATTTGTTCCATGGCCATGGCCACGCCCGCGCTTGCCAGTCCCATAGTCCATTGGTTCGTGCGCGTGCTGAAACTGCTGGCCATGCGGATTGTGTCCGTGATGATGCTGTTGCTGCTGCTGCGTCTGTCGCGACACGAACAGCTGTGCGATGCAGTCGCCCTTCTGGCAGGGCACCAGCGGCGGCTTGCGGGAGTCACTGAGCTTTGACAGCTCACGCAGCTCCTCGATGTTGTACCTTATAAATTTGTTGGCACTGGCGCTTTTCGATGTTGTTGTTGTTGACGCCTTAACGCCACTTGCCTTCTGAGTTGAGCTGGCTGCCTTGGTCGGCTGATGCATGGGCGAGCCCTTTTTGACGGGCAGCTCAATCTTTTGCGTGCTGCTCTTTGGTGCACAGTCCACGTTATCCTCGCATATGGTGGTCCTCGAGCTGGTCACGTCCACTGGCTGAGAGCTAGACCAGGTGGAGCTGCATATAAAGCTGGTATTGTGTGCGTGCGCTTCCTCATTAAAGTCGCCAAATTTGATTTCAGCCACGTTGCTGCTCTCATCGCTCTTGCTGGTAGAAACGGGCTCGAATTCTTCGACCATGCTGATTTCAAACAATTTTTCGGGAGCGCTAGCTGCGCTTATTAGCTCCTCGTCTTCACACATGGAGCTGCTGCTGTTTAGAAATTCCAGCTGTGTTTCAGCTGGACTGGGCGCATCATCAAAGCTCTTCTGCAGAAACTTGGCCACAATATCCTCGTTGGCCATGTGTTGGTGTGTTGTGTCACACGATTCCCTGTCCGTGTAGTCAACTAAAATATGAGTGCAGAGAATATATATATATATATATATATATCAGCAGATTGTGGAATGAAATTGATTTAAATATACTTACATATCAGTTCACTTGCAGCAACATCTTCAGTGTTGTTGCTAAAATGCTGCTGATCTTTGGATTGCTTGTCTCTTAGGCTAGAACTTAAGCTAGAATTATTACTAGTTGCACTAAGCTTATCAGTCGTCGTAGACGCCGCTTTGTCCAGCGTTGCGGACGCGACAGCGGCTGTCGGTTTAGTTGTTGTCACATATGTGATGATGGTCTCGGCGCCACTTGCTGCACTGTTGGTATTGCTGCCGCTCTTTGAGCTGCACGTGGCGCCGCCACTCTTGCTGCTATTCACATTGCTGATGCTGGTGCCAGCAGTTGCGGTGCTTGTTATGTTGGCAGATGCTTTTTGCTTTTTCTTCTCCTGTTCTTTGCGCTTCTGCGCCTTGCGTTGTGTCTTTCGGTTCAAGTTGTTCGGCAACACAGCCGGTGCAGACATGGCTTGACTTTGCACCGCAACTGGTGCTGGTGCTGGCGCTGGAGTTGGACTCGGTCCTCGTCCTACGCCCGTGCCTGGCCCTGTATTACCCTTGACGGCACCTATATGTTTCGACTGCTGCGACTTTGGCTGATGCGTTGGCGTCGAGGCGGCCGATGAAGATGTTGATGGCAAAGCGGGCAGGTCACATTTAACTTGATGCTGCTGCTGTTGCTGCTGCTGACCAGCTGGTTTGGGCCTTTGCGCTTTTGTGGGACTTGCTGGTGTCGAATCAGCTTTTATGCTTGCACTTATCGTTTTCATCGGATTCTGGAGAAGCGGTTGCTGCTGTTGTTGTTGTGGCGCTGGTGTGTGTTTGATACTCGTTAGGATGCTAATACCCTTACCATTACTGCTGACGGGTGCCTCGGCCACCGCATTGGCAATTGATGTGGGCGTGGCGGTACCTGAGAAAAACACAATTGTCAATATTGAACATAGCTCGTGAATATTATACACTTACTTTGCTTGTTGGCCGACTTGGGACGCGGTTTCTTGCTCATCGCCGACTCCTTGAACAGAACCGGCACGCCTGTGTTGACAGCCGTGGGCGGCAAGCTATCGAAATGGGCATCCACATTGCTGCAAGGCAAATCGGCTGCATTCTCCGAAGAATTGTCCACTACAGAGAGGTAAACAAGATATGAAACATGATTCGATTTTTATATGTTTTCTCGCAACCGTATTCAACGATTTGTGGGCAAAATTACTATTGGGAACTGAATGCTTAAGTTCTTCATATGCCTTACATATACCTTCGAAAAAAATAGCAAATAATTTATTTCATACAATGCGATCGGAGTAAAAAAAAACCTCCCAATTTGGGGCAATTACCAAAGGCACAAAAGCAATTTGTAAACAAATTTGTTTGTGTTGAATGATCAGCAGGAAGTTAACTGAATTGTCAGCTAGTTTATTGTGTAAACACATTCCATTGAAAGGGCTGAAACTTTATAAAAAAAAAAAAAGAATCCAACTTCGCAGACATTGAAAATATAAACTAACATATATAAAATGTGTATTAAAAAAAAAACAGCTAAGCTTGAAAAAAAAAACCTAAGCCCCAAATTGAATAGCTTTTGTTCGCCTAGTTAAAAGGTCGTCTCACAATTTCTAATTAGTTAACTTCAATTTAAAAATGCAACTTACCGTCGTTGTACTGCCAAAAACTGAGATGTTCGTCTGGGTTGCCCGAGTGGGCCAGTATGTCCTTGACAATGACGCTAACTTTGTCCTCGTCGGTTAGTGGGGACGATGCTGATGTGACTGCCAGCGGCTGCGATGCTTTCTCCGTTTGCATTTGATGATCCACCATTACACCGGCTATAATTAAGGCAGTTGTTGAGCCTGAATTGGATATGGCGGCGGTCGATTGGTATGGGGGAAGGCTACTGTCACTGCCCGTGCTCGATGTGAGTGTACAGTTCGAGTCTTTTTTTTTGAAAACCGACGAAGTGGGATCCATGACATTCTCCTTGGTGTCCGGATGAATGATGGGTATAGCGTGCCGGCGCTCTTTGATCTTATCAGTCCCAGCCATCTGGGCTGGCGTCGTCAGTGACGTGGTCGAGAAGGCACCCGCCACGCCCGACACTGGCCCCACCGCTGTGGCACTACTGCTCTGCAAATGCTGGCCATAAGCGTGCATACCCGCCGGCGCGGTCGGCGGTGGTGCCGTCATGCCAGCAGCCGCTATCATGGGCGCCGTGGTTAGGTTGGGCTGCTGTACAATTGGTATACTGGGACAGTAGGCTGGCGGAATGTGAAAGGCCGCTGTTCCGTTCAGGGGCGTGCTGCGGGAATTCAGAATGGGCGTGACAGCCGCCGCTGTAGCATTGTTAACCAATGTGGGTCGCGGCTGCGGCGCTCCCGCGGGCACCGCAAAGGCGGTAAAATAGCTCGTCTGTTGGGGCGGCGTCGAACGCTGACCGCCACGCATGCTGCTACGGTGTCCGCCATTGCCGCCTCCGCCGCCCACCGCATTGCTGTTGCTGCTGTTATTAAGCGGCGCTGGCGGCAACGAATGATAGTAGGTAATTGTCTGAGCCGCACTAGGCGCGGGTCCTGCATTGACACCGTGCGGTTGTCCAGTCGGCTGAAGCTGCTGTTTTTGCTGGGAGGCAGCTGCTGCCGCAGCTGCATAGTATCCACCACCGGGCGTTCCTGCGCCACCGTTCGATGTAAAGGCCATTGTCTGTCCGCCGATTAGCGGTCCGGGATGGGTGAACGGCATGAATGCTCTCGAAATGTAGGTGGTCCCGGGCCCACCACCATTGCTGCCGGACGGCGCGATCAGGCCAGCTGATTGCGTAAAGGGCGGCGGCATCGTTGAGTTGCTGAGAGCGCGCGCCAAGTTTGGATTGCTGCTGGCTGGCGTAAGGACGCCATTGCCATGCGCGTGACCATGACCATGACTGTGATGGTTATGGCCATGGGCATGTCCCAGCGAGCTATTGCTGGCGGCGCCACTCAGTTGTAGAGCGGCGCCACCGCTGCTACCATTACTGCTGCCGCTGGACGAATGTTGCGCGTGGTTCACGAATGGCAGAGTCGGCGGTGGATGATTGGGAAAAAAGATAATTGGCTGCTGGGGTATATGATGCTGCTGTAGATGCTGCTGCTGCTGTTGCTGTTGCTGCTGTTGTTGTTGCTGTTGGTGTTGCTGCTGCAGCTGCTGTTGCTGCTGTGGCGGCAGGGGGTGGTGATGGTGATGATGGATACTTGCGAGATTCGAGACGGCGCTCTGCTGCGGCACAAAAACAGCGTTCGGCGCCTGCTGTTGCTGCTGCTGATCCTGTTGTTGCTGGTTCAGATGGGAGATGCGCGACTGTTGCTGCTGTGGCGGCGGCGGCGGCGGCTGCTGTTGCTGCTGCGGCTGGCTTTGGTGATGGTGGTGCGAATGCGAATGCGAATGCGCGTGTGACGTCTGGTGGTGCTGGGACTGGTGGTTGTGGTTCTGCTGGTGTGTTGACTGTGGCCTGTTTCCCTTCCCACCCCCTCCCGTTGGCATGAACATAGGAGGACCTTCGTAGGATCTAAACACACATTCACCCACGCACACACAGCCAGAATGTGGGTGTGTTTGTGACAACAGAGAGCCAATAAAAAAGAGACAGGGAGAAAGAGAGAGAAACACACGAGCATGTGGAGGCGCAACCACAAATATCGTTGGCGTCGTCGAACAGAACGAAATGTACAAAATTGTATTGTTAGTAAGATGAAAATGGGAAAATGAAGCGCATTAAAATAAAAGCCATTATCGAATTGTGGTGAATGATCGTGCGGAAATAAAGCAAAAAAGCGCATGCAAAAAATTAACACTAAAACCACTTACAAACTAAGAGAAAACAAGTGAGATTCAGAGAGAGAGAGAGAGAGAGAGAGAGAGAGAGACAGAGAGAGGGAGGGCTAAGATAGATCAAGAAAGGTATTTAAAACTTCGAATTGCTCCGAATTCTGAATTTTGCTTGCTCAAAACATTTTTAAAAATTAATTTTTTCTTCAGTTTGCAGTTTGAATTAATTGATCGACGATCAATGAAGACAAGACACAATTATTCAAGTTAGATTGACAATTATTTTTAATCAAAGACTCAAATGTCAAACTTTATAAAAATAAAACCAATAAATTTTACTTCCACAAATTTTCAAGCGGAATTAGAAAACAATGCAATATGCATTTCTGAATAGCGATGGCCATGGAAAGAGAGGCAAAAACCGAATGAGAGAGAGAGGCGAAGACTCTCTCGTTAACTTTTGCAATTAATTGAGCTCATAAATTGGCATGATGTCACGTATGGGGCGTGCGAAGTTCACACACACACACACACACACTTCCATCTTTTGAGGATGGTTCACTTATCGGCTGTTTTTATCAAAGTGTCACATAGTATTGAAAAACATACAGTGAGTACTTCATGTACAAAAGAAATTTTAATAAAAGAGCCAACGTATTGATGACACACAACAACAGGTGGCGCTCTTAGTCAGCGGACAGCGTCGTACACCGCAAAAAGCAGAAGTCGCTGAGCGTGGGAGAAGCGGCTGCGACTGCGGCTGCTGCACGTCCCACATTTAGTGAGAGAGCCCACTGAACTGGCTTCGCAGGCGTCCCACACACAAGCTCGCCTGCGTTCCTTCGGCTTTAGGGGGAAAGCCGGTTTATAAGCTGCAATTACTGCAGCATATTTTCACTGCGTGTTCTGCGGCCATGCAAAGAAAACCGAAATGAAAACTACGATTGGAAAATGCTCGCACTTGCTGGTGTGTTTGTAAACAAAACCAGTTGCGGCCTCAGCGGCCGTAGGTGGATACGTGGGTACGTGACAGCCAATTGGCTTTGTTCTTATTTGACGTGATGAGTTTCTTGCGAAGCATGAAAGAAGACAAATTGGCAAAGGAAAAGAAATTCCATGAAAAAATAACAAGCTATAAATAAAAGCAGCTTAATTCTATTTTAACTTGCAGGGTTTGTAGCGGTAAAAAATAGTTTGGAAAGGGAAAAGGGGATATTGTTGTCACTCCCGCTTGCTTCAACGTTGCTATCGGTTGTTCTTGTTGTCGCTGCCGCCAAGCGCAGTTGCTGTTTTTTCCGTTTCCTATGCTGTTTCCTATATTGTTGCTATTGGCGCGTTGTGGCTGCGACTGTTCTTGCTGCGCTGGTTGCAGAGCCCCCGCGACGAGGGCGCAAAACAAAGCGACGCGCGTTTGTTTTTTATTGCGTTTGTTTTGCGATACTTAAGAAATCTTTTGGGCTCTCTGTGACTTGGAATTTGTCGTTGTACGCAAACTCAAATGATAATTCAACTATTTCTCGATTTTGCTTCGCTTTGTTTATAATTTTGTGAGCTGCTTTTGTAAAATTGTAGACTCAGGTTGCGAAAATTGATGCGCTTCTCTTTTCTTTTTTCGTGCCGCGTTTCGTTTTGTTGAATTATAAATTTTTCGCATGTATATAATTAACGAATGCAAATGTTAACGCACATCGACATTTAAGTAGACGAAAGACGAGCACGCACATATATACGTTCAAAATATAGAAATAGGTACTGCTAAAATTTCACGGTAATTTTCTCTATAATTAAAAGAAAAAGATAAACGTTTGCTTTAATTTTGCATGTACAATTTGGTCAATTCAAGGAATTGTTGGGCAAAGCTTGCTATATTGTTTTCAATAGAATTTGTTGCTTTTTCCCTTTTAGTGTTTTTCTTTCTCTCTCACACACTCACACACACACACACACTCAGAAACGTACATAGGCACACACGCACGCACACACACACACACACACTGACTGTCGTTGAGGCGTTGGTTGTTGTTTTTTTAGTTTGTTGCCTCTGCCACTGCTGCTGCTTGCTCGGCTGTCTCTATCGGTCGGTCGGTGGTACTTACTCGCCGCCCAAAGCTGCTTTTACACACAGGCACACATCATAAAATGAAGAAACGAAAAATTGTGTTCCACGTGAGGAACACGCCTATTGAGTACTCGCGGTGTGTCTTTACATTAGTTCATTGTTTTTTATCTTTTGTTTACAGTTTTGTATAATCTGTATATATTCCTATTACAAATAATTTTGTAAATGTAAAAACGCTACAGAAACACGTCCGCTCTTGACAACTTCACTAACAGAATGTTATCGACTAAGTCGATTGTCGTCCGCATAACATATGTTTTCTCATTTAAGAGCTAACACTTTGCTGTTCTGTTATTAACAGAATGTACTCCATGCGTCTGACTTAAAACGCCGTTGCTCATTCAAAATATGAATCACTTTTGAAACAGTAAAAATGATTTATATAAAAATGAAGTAACAAAAAGTTATTTTAAATGATGGGCAGTTTGCCAATAAAGTAATATATGGTGCGTTTCAGCTAAAATTTGAGTTAAACGAAAGCTTATGTTCGCTAACAGAGCTAAAACAGAGCAAATTTGTTATCGATAGAAGTAGATTTTAAAATTATTTGTTCATACGTAACAAATTTGGAATTATTATATATTTAATTATAAATTAAATAACTCATCTACTGAGCGTATATAGTGTCATAAGTTAATTATGCAATAATACATATATGCTGACATATCGATATTTTCCTGTAAAATGTTATAAAAATAGCAGATTAGATATTATGTTATTCAACATATGCTTTGTTTGCTTTAAACATCTATCTGTGTTATACGTATGCAACTGCGCATGTGTCAAGTTAGTGATCAAAAGCTAACTGATGTAGCACGAAGCAAACGAGAAGTATGCATGCGGCTCGATAGATGGCGTAAAAGACTCTTTTAAATTATTTAAACAGAATAAAATCGAGTGTTGTTTTTATATCTGACAACAAATGTTTGTCACTTTACTATTCGCAACAATTTGCGAAAAGTAAATTATTTCATTTCACTTCACTTTAATTTCACTAAACAGGGCACACTATTGTTGCGAAAAGCAACGCCTACTTTGAGCTGCAGTTTCCCTGCCCTTGATGAGCATAAGCCGGCATGTAAAAGTGCCCTATGTACGCTTGTACACACATTGAATGTATTTACTTTGCATATAATATTGCCCCTGTATTCGCATGGCACGCACATGCGCCGTGCAGCTGCTTCCATTGCGATAGCGGCACCCTGTATGTCCTTTGCGGAGCTTGGGGCTGGAAAGCTTGCCGTGTTTACGCGCCCAATTCTCGGGGATATAGTAAAAGTTGTTTTTTTCCCCCATTTTGCCGGATATGGTGGCTGGACAGCCATTGCTGCGACCCGGCCCCCATTGTGTATATGTATGTACGAGCGAGTGTGTGTGTGTGTGTGTGTGTGTATGTGTGTGCTGTATACACCCGGTCCGCGCTGTCACAAGGTTGTGGCTGCTTTTCTTGTTGTTTTTATCAGTTGAAATACATTGCTGGCTTGCTACTTAGCACCGAGCACTGAGCACTGTTATCGGCTGGCCAGAAGTTCTGCTTGTTTTTCTGGAAAATTCATTTTAATGTCACTTAAAATGTGACCTGCTCTTTTGGCGTTTGTTTTTCCTCCAAGAAAACTCATTAGGGCAATGCGTTGATTGGACGAAATTCATTAAATTTACATGTAGTATAGACAAGGCGAGCTCTGACTTTACGTTCGTCTCTCGGCATTTAACTATCCACAGGAATGGCAAAATAAAAGGCCTCTGGGCTTTGTCTGACCGCAAATGCAAATGTTTAAAGTTGAGAAAGCAACTAAGAGGAAAAGGTACAAACCACAAATGCATACACACGCTTCACATTGTGGGTAATTTGCATGGCACAAGTCGTTCAAATATTGCAATATTTATATAAAAGTTGTTCTCAGTTTAGTTGCATATTTGCGATATTTGTCTTCAAAGAAGTCAAATAAATAAAGCCATTCAAGCTTAACGGTTGCTCTTGTGGCGCCATCTATCCACAATAGCAGGCAACAACATATTGAGGTGTGACCAGAATCAACAGTGGCTTATTTATTAACAAATTTTTTGACGATTTTTCTCATTTTAGAATACAAATATCAATAATCTGTTCAGCAGCTAATAATGCAGCCTTATTGGCCGTTAAAATAAAACTAAAACATAACTAAAGTGTTTTGTGTGCAACAGTTTTGTTTGAGTGTAAATAAATACCAAACCGAAAAAGCCCTTAAAAATACTGCACGCTTAGGCTGAGCATTCGACCGCGAGCGTTTCCTATTGGAATTTGCGCGGCACTCAGTCTGAGGCCGAAGCTTGTTCCTGACGCGCGTTTTACGAGCCGCGGCGTTTCAAACGCTTTTTTCCGTTTCATTCTCTTTCACACACGTTTGGCGTTGAACAATATATGCAATATCAAATGAACAAAACCACAAATTACAACAAAAAATAACAAAAGTTTATTTACAATTCATCAACGAACTTTGTTTTATTTAAATTAAAAGTTTTGAAAATCGCGTGCAATGATAATAACAAAATAAAAGTGGACGCGTTCCAAAGGAGTCTACAAAAATGGGCAAAGCCCAGTTTAATAACATTTTATTTCATTTTTAATATATTTTGAATAAACGACAAATAAAACGAAATATTCATTTACATTTAAACAATAATAACAACAAAACAAAATTTGTGCAATAATTTAGAAAATTTCTATAAGAAATTAATAAGCGAAAACAAAACAAATCGAATATCAATTAAAACACATGTAGATAGCTAAATAAATATAAAAGAAATACCGCAGTTAAAACCATTTTAAAAACGAGGAATACAAACCTACGCCATTTTGTAGACCAACTTACAAACACAACTGTAACAGAATCCCACACACACGCACACAACACCAAGGGGCGTGTGTGTGTGTATTAGAGGCTGCATCAAACGATGTGAGACCTTGAATTGGAAAGGAAAACACGCCAACAATTTGCCGCCAACTTGTCGACAATATCAAAAAACTAGAAGACACCCACCAAACACAAAGGGAGTGAGAAAGAGAAAGAGAAAGAAAGGTTCGCAGAATTTGATTTAAAATTTGACTTGAAGACAGCAGCCCACCTGAGAATCGCCCCCGTAAACACCTGCCAATAGATATTTATCCAAGTACACCCACGCAAGCGCATGTCCACGTCCACGTCAACAACAACAACAACAACAACAACATCAACAAGAGGAAAACCCGCAACAACAGTTGCGCCTTGATTTTTGGTCGTCTCGTGAAATAAAGCGCCTAATTTATTGGCATGGAAACGTCGCCAGTGTGGAGAAAAACGCGTCGTCAGGGACAAACAGCAGCATCAACAGCAGCGCCAGCAGCAGCAGCAACAACAACAATAGCAGCTGCAACAATGCGGAGAGCGAGGATAACAACAACAACAACAACAACAGCAGCACCATCACATGGATTAATCAGCACATGGTCACAGCTAGTTGTTGTTGCTGCTGTTGCACTGCTGCTAAATTGCCACGTCTGCCAAGGTGAGTAGCAAACCAATTGCACGTGTGTGTGTGTGTATATGTGGAGTGCGTGGGTGTTGTGTGTGTGTTGATAGTGGGACAAACACTTTTACTCTCAACCGACAGAGATTTAAAAGTGAGTCCTTGTCTCGCCTGAATATTGATTTGCTACCATTGTCTACAATTCGAAACAGGACTTAACATTTGGTTAACAGAAGCTCAACTTTAAGTCGAACTAGTTCCCAAAAAAAGAACCATTTTTCCTTTTAGTGCACCAAGAATTTCATAACAAGCTGCAATCATTTCTGTAAACTTAATAGATTTATGTTATTATAAATAGCTCAAACCAAGTCATTCTGTAGAATATTGAAAAAAAAGAATTACCAATACAAGTGAAGCAAACCAAGGTTCAAACCATAACCTGGGTACACAGATAATCGATGCCGTACAACTGACAATTTTTTTGTTAAGTTTTCAGTCATGCTCAAATAATTGTTGACCATAATTTAGACATGACTTCGACACATATTCAAAAAACAATTACCAATAACTTAACACAATTCAAACGACCTGAAGCGGATTTTGGCAAGGTCTCAGCCACTCTAAAGTTGCCAAGCGCAGTTGAAACCGAGCTCTACAAAATGACGAACAACTAATATATCTCAACTCGGCTGTAGTTTTAATAATTTGCACTTCAACAAAAGTGATTCGTCATTTCCATAGCTATAGTTTTTTCTTATTTTTTTTTATAGGTTTTGTTTACTAATAAAAAACCCATCTTATTACCACCTTCCTTATAAGTGTGTTCACAGCAATTTTTAATAAAGCGCAACTCATTTTGCAAACAAATAAGCTGCTGGCAAAGTTGAATTTTTTTAAGATTGATCGACTACGAGTTACCCTGAGAAATAATTGAGAAAAGATTAATACATAAATTAAGATTGAATTCTATTTGAATTTCTAATTTTTATTTACAGCTTAATCTTTAACCCTGGCTTTTATAAAGAGAACAATAGAATTCGTGCAACAACTTTTCATTTTATTTGAGTGAATTTAACAAAAGCCCAATCACAATTAAATATTAAAATTTTACTTATTTTTATTTCTATAAAGAGTTTGTTGTCACTTGACTGCGAATACTTAATTTCTCGTTAAAAATTAGTTATTCAAATGTATTATATCAAATGGTAAAAATAACAATGAA
>SCDZ01001286.1:0-10993 GCA_004143845.1 Drosophila lacertosa
TATTTTTTCTAGATTAATGAACTAACTAAATGAGATAAAAAATTCTTATTTAGGTTTTTTTTTCTAATATTCATTTTAAATGAAAAAACCTATTTAATCAATAAAAAAAGTTTTTTTAAGCCTGTCCATGACTGTATGTATAATTAGATCACGTATGTTGAATTGTTGCAAACCCCTTCGGCTACACCTCATTCAAGGCTTTGTTGCCAATAGCTTGGATCAAAACGACTTCAGTATCGACCAGTTAAGGATCGTGCAGTGAACCGCGAAGGGTTCTGAGCTGCATCTGGTCTACTGGGCAACGCACCGAACTGGTGATTTTTGGTAGGACCAGATTCATTATAAACTCAGACCCAGCTCTGTCCACTAGCAGAGCCGCTGGTCTCGCTGGTGGGCCAGCCCGGGATTACGCGTATTACCGACAGCAAGACGGCAAATACAATGAGAAAGAAGGCGTCTAAGCTCCCAAAGGGGGTACGAGTAAACGACTCCCGACGGGGCAAATCTGGACACCTTGTCCAACAGTTCACCTCCATGGAGTGATGAGCACCACGACGATGTTCCAGGCCAACATGCATCACCTTAAAGGAGCTTCGGTGACCCTGTGCAGCATTTTCACTGAAAAAAAACACAATATCAAGTACGTGGACGAAACATCGGCGCATGTAAGTTATGAAATGACCCAGTATGTGGTGCGCCTAGCGTCGCTATCCTTTTGGATTAAAGTGTAAGGCACTTCCCTCTTACCAACTTTGTCTTCAGGGATTTAGTTTGGTTGACCATGGCTGCCGCGTATTTCCCTGATAAGACATGTCTGAATCTATAATAAACTGACAAGTGATCGACGGACCCTCACTATCAGTTCAACAGCAAATCAGATTTTATGTACTAGGCCAAGCGAAACTCCTTGCAAATTCTTTTAACCCGAAGAAAAAAATTTGGATTTGTTAAGGCCTTAATGACTTTAGAAGTTGATTATTTTCTAACCACCTTTATTTATATTGAATAGATAGAAACGGCGGCAAGGTAACTTTAAGATGTGTTTCTTTTTTTCTGTCATGACAGTGCTCATAAATGCCACCCGGCGAAACGTGAAGTTCCGTGGTAGAATTCAGATCTAGTAAGTCAAAGAAACGAATAAATAAACCAAATCGAGCAAAATTATATGGAATGCATACAGATGTACACTCACTGGAACAACAAAAACATTAGAAGCTCCAATCGTGATATCTGGCGCACGTACTGCAGTTAGTGTGTAGTTACTTCCAGAAGCAGCAAAACTGCAAAAAGTATTGGCGAAAGGGTCAATTAATAGTATGGGGCTTCTAAAAAGAACTGATGGTTTTTATACGCAGTATAGACGGGAGACACTAGAGCTTTTGCTCAATGTACTCTCTCAGAATTTGAAATTGACCCAGGCTAATGTTATCAAAGATCAAGACGTGGTCATAGCTTGCCAGGTGACATTTTTGATCTTGACAAGGTCAGCTAGACCGCGTTTTTGAAAGCCCCGAGGGTCACCAAATTTTCCTGGTCTCGCCGCAACACAGCGTTGCCATTACACCACTAATTAGCCTACTAAGAGATAGATTTAGTTGGGGAGGTATCAGTACCCTGGAGAAGGAAAATGTGGTTTTTACCCCGAAGCGAGGGATGCGTTCCCTTGACCAGCATCAGTCCTACAGACCAAATAGCCTTACTTCCTTTCTAATTTAAATCGCAGAACGCCTTTTAGACTTGCATATCCTATGCATATTGCACACCTCTAAACCATTACACCACACACCGTTTGCCTATAATAAAGGGGAGGTCGCTCTTCATCATGTAGTCAGTAAGATGAACCGACATTTGAGGCAAAGGAAATTGCTTTGTGCTCCTTCCACAATACTGTACATTTTTCCATAACCTGGGTATTAGAGTCCAGGGGAATTGAATACTTCTCTATCACTTCGATAAAGATCATGTTAATGTACCGATACAACACATTAGGTCAGAAACTAGATGCCACCTCTGTCTGCATGCGCGCGCTCAAAGGGATGGCCCTTTGTGATAAACTACTAAAAATATAACGGTTAACCATAGATACCATAGCAATAATGACTCTTTGGCCCAACCATAACTAAGTTGAAGCAGAGGACAGTCAACACGATCCTTGGATGGTGAACAGAAATGAGCGTGATGGCTATGCAACAGGAAGGTAAGTCCTGTTGTCACTTATGCTGCCGCCGTCTGGCGGCAAAAAGTTTAACAGTCCACTTCCGTACAAAAGCCCTAATAGATTCAGCAGCTCTAAAGCTTAGCACTCACAGGTGCAATGCGCACATGTCCAACTGCAGCACTAGAGATGGTCATTGGAGCGACCTTACTACATTTGCACATAAGGAAATATGCTTTTTTGAGTCTTCTAGGAATAAGACTCACAACAGGATTGCGGAAGCCTGCAGTGCTTCTCCGACGGATCAAAAACAGATCAAGGCGTTTGTGCTGGGATAGTAGGACCTAACATTTAAATCTCGATTACAATGTGTACCTGGCCTTGTCTTTTTTTTTGAGATTCACGCCATTGACCCCTGCTCCAAGCTTATCCTTGATAGGAGCAAACATAAATATCTTGACAGACAGCCAAATAGTCATAAAAGCTCTATCCTCATAGTACTGGTATCAGACTGCTGACCGGGCCACTATTTGTTGGGTCCAAGGACATTCTAGTACGCCTAGCAAGAAAGCGGCGGACGAACTGGAAGGGCTGGCTCCATAACTCCACTCCTTGGTCCTATCAAAGCTTGATAGAGGCATGGTCTATAAAAAAAGAAAGAATATACTGGTCTTTAAGACCGAGCTTACGCCAAGAGTGAAGACTTTGCAAAGATGACGAGACCACAAAACACATTTTATGAAGTATCTGCGCCACCGACAATTGTTTTCTACAGCACAGATCAAAGACTCCTCGACACAAGACCTGCACTTCTTCATAGGGGTAGAGCAAATACTGTCCCCATAGGAAACACTATTACACAAAAGGTCGCTCATTAGTCGCACTGCTGTTTTATTGCCCTCGTTTCTGCCTAGATCCCAACAATAATGACAAAAAGAGAGAATGAATTGGTAATCACTGTTTTTGTCATTATTGTCGTTTTTTTACGACTATAAACTTGATAATGTAGCAGTAAGCTGCTGCGAAACGTGATTTCCAGAGGTGCTGTGTGAAAACGAGAAGGGAATATCCGCTTTCAACACGTGTGATCCTTATATCGGGCGATTTAAGACTGGATAGCCAATGAAATGTGACTGAGACCACAGAATCAAAAGGACGTACTTTGAACCTCGTAACTTGTGCACAACTCGATGTTTAGGGCAATAGTAAAAACAATGCTAACGTAATATATATACCAGCTAATGAACTATATTTCCTTAAAACTTTTTTAGTTGCATTTATTGCCAACAAGGTGCAAAACATGTCGATTATCGGGGCCTCTTTTAGCCACGATGTTAACTTACTGATTGTTTTAGTAAATATCTTTTTATCATGAGTTAAGCTTGCACTTTTTATTTTTTAAATAAGTTCTTTTTTAAAATAATTAATTATTATTCTTTTTTTTCAATACATATATTTCATGAAATTAAATAGTATTGGTATATGCACATGTATGTTATGGGCAATAATTTACTTGTCAAAAAATATGATTATAAATAATACAAATTTTAAAGGGTTGTGCGAATTCATCTAACCTGACTTTTTAGTCATTCGTAATGAACTCAGTATGTAACTTTAATTAGAAAACCAAAATAATAATGCAAGAACAAAGCCAGCGGGTGTAACCAACAGCGCAATACTCGATCACAGTATTAGCAACTAAAAGTACCCCAACCTTGTATATACCCATAAAATATTAAAAATGTGCGTAGAAATATTCGTTTTTGACGGCCTAAATACAGAACGTACCGCAAAACCAACTGTTAGATACCAGCGCCATCATACAGTCTTTTTAGGTTTGACAAAATTCCACTTAAATTAATTACTCAGTATTATTTGCAATTATTAAAAATATAGAGAAATTAAAATATCTGATGGCCTAATATACAGAAGAGCTACATAAGAGGTACATTTATGTTAATCTAAAAATAACTATTAAAATCATGCACAAAATAAAATGCGTCGCTTATGGGCAATATATATACAACGTTAATAACGGTGCTTAACTACGATCTCCGTCCGGGCATCTTTTGCCCAAATGTCAATTTCCAATTCATTACGAAATCGCGAGTTTGGTTTGAAAAAAAATCAAAAGGCGCACCAGTTTTTCTGTATTTTAAGATTATTTTTGGTCAAACTAAAATAATATATATTATTTTGAATATTCCGAATAACAGAAGTGTTAATATAGCAACTTGTGCTAAAATTTATCATTCAATTGCGTTATTATAATCAGAATGGGTCATGGAGTTCATTGCACAAGTATAGAGAGGAAGATAATACTTAGACTAAGAGAAGAAAGCCAATCCATAGCGAAAATGGCAAACTAATAGTGCTCAAAAAAGGGTTTTCTGCTATCCTCTTAAAAGAAAATCAAGAAAGATTCAGCAGAAAACAAGCAATTCTAAAGAAATATTACACGAGGATTATACTAAAATCAAAAAGCCATTCGTTTCATCGAAGGATCTTAAAAGTTACATGTAAGCATCAGTTACTAGTTTCAAGGCACATTTAGCCAGCTGAGTTCCTTTTTTTATGCAAAAAGCATGTTGAGAAGCGAGTCTTGAAATCCGAGAAAATTGGAAAAATTTCCTTTGGTTTGACGAGACAAAAATAAATTTGTTTGGATCTGACAGGGGGCCATGTTAGACGCCCAAGAATCTTAAATATACTAAAAAGACCATTAGGCACGGATAAGGCATTATGATATGCTATGGGGATGTGTGTCGCGGACTATGTCAATACATTCGACATTATGTTCCGATACGCTGAAGAAGAAATGGCGTTAAAGTGGGATTTAATGCAGGATATTGATCCCAAAAACTCATCGAAACTTGCCAAAAAGTGGTTCCTTGACAATAAAATGGATGTGTTGGACTGGCCTGCTCAGTCACCTGACCCAAATCCTAACACTTGTTTTGGGATATTAAAAAAGAGTTCAAATGGATTTCAACCCAAAAGTTAGGAAAATTTGTGGAAGAGAATCCAGGAAGAGTGGTATTCAATTGGTCCACAACCATGCGCAAATCTGGTGGAGTCCATGACATGTAGATGAGCTGAAGTTTTGAAAAAACCATGGTCACATAACCAAATAATCAAGTTTTAAACATTTCATCGTCAACGAAGGCGAACGCAAACTTTTCCTTTGGGTCCTTCATCAGCAAAATTCCGAAAATAAAGATCACTTAAGGAACAGATTCATGTTATTCAGGGAGAGAGTGATAGGAATTGTCTGTCGCCTAATAAATAAATAAAGAAGGCACCTGAACATGGCCTCATTAGCAACACAGTGCAAAAAATACTTCCAAAGTAGGCAATTCTGTTCATTACGTTAATATTTAATGCAATCTTGAGGAAACAATATTTCTTGAAGCAAATGAAGGGTCCGGGGTCATTATAATTCTTAAGTCTGGAAATTCGGAAGAGTACCCTTATTCCGAACGCTCGATCAGCCTTTCGCCTTCGATATCTAAGCTATTGGATAGAATGGTCATATCCCGTGTCGTGGACCATATGGTTGCCAACCAAACTAGACGGGGCTTATGCTGCCTGCCGTAATTTTTCGCAGAGAGGGAGTCTTGCGTCCAGTCCCAGGACTTAACTCACAGGAGCCGACTTATGGAAGCTTCCTTCCTTGAGGAAGTGGCCTAGGGCCGCTGCTCTACGCCATCTACGCTGCCGATACACCTTTACCGAAAGCTATACTTATGGCTATTCAACGCAATAGGACGCTCCTGGTCACCTTTGCTGATAACGTCTGTATCCTGTACTCATTAACGTGCGAATACGAAGTAGCCGATGGAATACAGGAGGACCTCCATGTTTTTGAGAAGTGAGGAAGAGACGAACTGTATTGTCTATTAAATAAGACGATCCAGTTGTCGCTTCGCTGCAAGCGATTGGTCTTCCAGCAAATCATTGCGCCAACTTGTAGGTATAAAATCAAGATTTGGGTCATTGCTGCGGCGTCAAACCTCATGAGATTTTAAGTCCAGAACAAGACATTGCGTCTCATTACTGGGTGTGAATCGCACAACGACCTCAATTTGAGTCCTGTAGAGGACCAGATTTCATTCTCCAGCAGGTACAACGGTAGGCTGGTAGGTCTTCGTAGCCGACGACTACCGCGGGTTACCATTAATAAACTCAAAAGGAGATATTTTAATCTCCTATTATAATAATAATTAATCATCATAACTAAATGTTGCGACAATTGTTCACATTATGAAGTCTTGATGATTTTAACATACATATATAAGACCTGTGAAATAAGTAACTAGGACACCACAATTTATAGTTAAACGACAGAACCGTTTAAGATATTTAAAAAAAAAGTTATTTATTAAAATAAATAATATTATTAATAGACTTCAACTTCATCAAAGCAAAAAAACCTTTAAAATTAATAAAACAAGAAATAAAACAATATTTTTTCAAACGAAATAAGTAACTGGGACAATGTCATCATTTGTATGTAAAAACTAGTGCAAAGCAATCAACTTTAAACCATGAATTATTTGTAAACAGAACATCCTTTGTTGTTTAACATCTTTTTTATTCTGGCATTCAATTGATCAATTTTATGAGTATGTGGATGTCAAATTGTTTCCATTCTCTAATAATGGCTTTTCTTAACTCTTATAAATATTCAAATTGCCTGCCATTGGCATATGCCCATTGAGACAAGATGTCCTGAAGGAACAACATTTTTGTACACGTCTCGTAGACATCGACAGAGTTACATTAACCGGTATTTGCAATGAGCTCATATTTTCTTGACGGGTAGATTATCAATTCGGCATTTGACCCTGTTGTCAACCAACCAGAACGAGGTTTTTTAACATGTTTTTTTGGGTCTTTAATATTTCTTTTTGTGGTCCTATTTCTGCTAACATTTTCTGCAATTTTGAACATTATCATCCCCATCATATGTTAAAGGGGTGGTCGTCTTGTGTCTTATGTACATAAGTGAATCAATTAAGTTTTGGCACACTCTCACTTTCTAAAGTAAAGTTTGTATAAAAGCAATATAAAATATTTTCATGGAATTATGTTTTGTGCATAGTGTAATTGGAATAAAGGAAACAAAATGCAAGCAAATAAATACAGTTTCATTTACCCCGTCCCCTCCAAATCTAGAAAAAAGAATAGAAACAGCTTAAAATACATCAAAAAAGTATTGGCACACATCACGATTTATGCATATTCTTCCTTAAGCTGACTTTCGATGATCCCGTTATTTGGTGATTTCTATTGAAAAAGGCTTAGGTATGAATAATTAGAGCACTTGACTTTTAGTAATGTGGTTAGCTTCGGCATAGACTAAGCAAAATGGGTCGCGGAAAAGAAATAACCATTGAAGTGCGGAAGCTTATACTTAATCTACACTTACAAAACAGATCTGTACGCGTAATAGGACAAATTGTTCAAAGACCATTTTCCTGTGTTAGGACCATAATTAACTACTACATAAACAATGAAAAAGTGGAGAAAAATAACAGATCTGGAAGGCCAAAAACATTTTCGGAACGGGAGCAGCGATCTATTGTAGGAGAAGTTGCTCAAGACCCAAAAATTTCGGCTGTTAAATTAAGTGAACAAATGGAGGAACAACTTGAAAAATCATTTTGTTCACAAACAGTCCAAAATACCCTTTACAAAGCCGGTTACCATGGTTTTGTACCTCGACGCAAGCCTTTTATTTCAAAAGAAAATAAGAAAAAGAGGTTGGATTTCGCCAAAACACGCTTACATCAACCTGAATATTTTGGAATACTGTAATTTTTAGCGACGAATCGAAATTCAATTTATTTGGACAGGATGGAGCTTAAAAAATATGGCGTAAGCCCAAAAAAGAGCTGCAAGAAAACACTCTTATAAAAACAAAGAAGCATGGTGGCGGAAACGTTATGGTGTGGGGGTGTATAGTGTATAGAGTGGTGTATAGAGTAGGCAATTTGGTCTTTATAGATGAGAAATGGATGGAGATGAAGGAGAATTTGCTGCTAAGTGTTAACAAATTGGGTTTAAATGGAAAAAATGGCAGTTCCTGCAGAATAATAATCCTAAACAAAATTTTTAATTATGTCCAAGAATGGCTCATTTATAACTGCAAGCAGCTAAAAACACCTCCACAATCGCCGGATCTCAATCCGATTGAGCATATTGGGCATTTGCTTGAACGAAAAATTCGAAAACACCAAATAACATCGAAGGAAACCCTAACAAAAGCTTTACAAGAAGAATGGCATAATATAACCAGTCGGGAGACTTCGAATTTGGTCGCAAGCATGCAAAGGCGCTTGCAAGCAGTAATAAAAGCCAAGGGAAGACCAACGAAATATTAGGTATCTTAAAAGTTCATTTTTTCACCTTTCTATTAAAATTTTTCTATTTTGTGCCAATACTTTTTTGATATAAATATGTTGTTTTTTTATTGTTTACTTATCAATTTCCCACTAATATGAATTTCTTTTTTTTAGTTTTTGTAAATATTAATTAAATAAACTATATTTAAACAAAATTTTTTTTTCTTTTGTTAGTTATCTCTAAAGTTGTATTGCATCAAAGTGGAAAGCCCGCGGTGTGCCAAAACTTAATTGATTCACTGTATGTACTAGCAAATTTCAACGCAATTAGTCACTACGTCAGCTTTTATTATGACGCAGAATGTAGAACAAAAGAAACACACAAAATAATCATATTTCTATACAAATGCATTTAGGTGTTTAAATTACGATATGGATACCTTATACTACGCTGCTAATTCTTGTTTTTGACTTGAAAGTACCTTTTAAATGTTTTTGCCGTATTTGTACTGCGACGCCCAGTTAAGGGTTACCAATGTCGTTTGTTTAAGCTGCACTTTACCTCAGTGGGCGCTGTTATAGATGATGTTATGTATGGGTGCCAATGTCCAATTGCTTTCTTATTATGCGTTTTCACCGCGTCACATATTCAAGCTTCAATTATTTTTTTATTATAATCAATTAGATTCAGGTTTATATCACAAATTAGAGGTGACTGTTTCTATTTGTATTATTTCATTCAAATAACTTATTTGGTGAACGTATCGCAAAGAATTGATTTAACCTTATGTGCGTCAAAATAGCAACGGTCGTTTAGCTTCGATTATCGGAACTATCGATACAGAATTTTGTTTTGCTCATATTTTTGTTTTTAAACACCTAATCAAATAAATTTTGATTCACGATTATTATGAAGAGAATTCTCTATTATATTAATGTACTTTAATTATAAAAGATTTTATTATTTAAAAATTAAGAGGCGTAAAATTGGATTTTTACAAATCTTAAAAATTTACTTATTTAGAAGCAATGGCCGTACAGTTTCATCTTTACAGCGCTAAAAAAATTATAAAAATCGTCAGTAACGTTTTTGAGAAATTTAAGCCGGTGTAGAGCAACCTCGCTGCCACCCCTATACAAAATGTGTTCAATAAGTCAATCGAACTAGCTGCTATTTTGACGCACATGCTAAACTTGGCACCAAAAATAGTTTTTTTCGATATTCCAATACAAATTGATATTTAAAATAAAAAAAACATCGTCTATTAAGACGTCTGTTTGACATATACTGTGACGGCCAAAACTACTGCTCCACGATAAATCAAGGTCGATTTAAGATATTTACGATGGTGAATGAAGTTTGCATTGAGCTAAGCCAATGTATACAAGAAAATTATGATAAGAATACAGAATAAAAATGTAACTACATAGTATAGGAATTATTTGATCAGGAATAATGAATTGATATTTTGCACTTTTTATACCATTTATATATTTTTAAATATTTAAATAATATTGGGCGAATCAATGACATAATTTTGTTTCGAGAAGATCGATGTTACCAAATCGGTTTTTAAAAATCGATGTACATTTCGGAGTAACATCAGTAACAGTGATTCAATTGTATTAATTTTCTAAATTCAATGTGTCTCTCTCCATTCTCTTCACCACCGTTTCAAAGTAGCAACGATTATTTAGCGTCCGCTTATGCGGTGCAGGAACCAGACTTTTGATTTTCATTTACAATCAAGTCCCGATAAATCGAAAATAAATATTACTGTCCCCTTAAAAAAAATCGTTTATTCGTAAAAACGCCATATATCCCATATGTCTTATCTATTTGTGTTTGTCGGGTCACGCAGCAGCTTAATTTATATACCTAAACTAACATATTCAATAGTCAGTGGTGCAGCTTAAAGTAACGCACTTTATTGAATAATTTGTTTGCGCTGCCCACTGTACTTATTCTAGTTTCTTTATGCTAAGGTTAAGTTGTTGTAATAACTGCAAGCTGCCCTCGCTCTCTCACTACCTAATCGCTCTCTCTCTCTCTCTCTCTCTCTCTCTCTCTCTGATCTGGGCATTGACCGTTTTCGGTGCTCATGCCCTTATGCTAGTTATTTAATTTCGATTTCGTCTCGTCAGCTGCAACGCGGATCGCTACGACAATAATCCGTCGAATTAGAACATAAGGTAACAAGCGTCGCTCGCTAGTAAACATAGAGTTACCCTCGCACGCTCGCACGGCGAAATTATAGAGAGACCCACCCGCGCTCGCACGGCGAATCATAAGAGAAGGCATGCTAGTACTTTTCCACTGGCCACGCTTAGCTTTAACTGCACTTCTTAGACTTAAGCTCACTTTTGATTTTGATACATACAAGCGAGGTGATATAAATATACATCTCCGGCCAATTGACGAAAACTTTATTGTAAATTTTATATGATTGCTTTTGCCACAAGGCTAGCATATTGGAAGAGTAAAAGCTTC
>SCDZ01001287.1:0-10947 GCA_004143845.1 Drosophila lacertosa
TCCCCTCAGTAATAACTCATTCTCGTATAATTATGTATGCTGATGATGTAAAGCTCATTTTATCTTACTCTTATTATTTACATAATTTTAATTCTACAGGACGATTTAAATTCTATGCAACTATGGTGCTCAGCCAATCAGTTGTATTTAAATTGTTCTAAGTGTATGTTTATGACGTTAAGCCGTACTATGCCCCATTTAGTTAGCTATACCTTAGACAACTTCCCTTTACAACGCATCAAGGCTGTTAAAGACCTTGGTATTCTTCAGGACTCTAAGCTAAGTTTCAATAGTCACATTTCCACTATCGTAAACGAAGCTAAGGGAGTCCTAGGTTATATTAAACGGTGGTCAAAAGAGCTTAACGACCCTTTTACTACTAAACTTCTATACATATCTTTCGTATGTCCAATCCTGGAATACTACTCATGCATTTGGAGTCCGCAGAATAAAATTTATCAGGATCGGATATTGTCCGTTCAAAAGCAATTTTTGCTTTTTGTCTTACGTGGTTTAAACTGGGATACCAATCTTAGTTTACCATCGTACTCCAGTAGGCTTTTACTCCTGAATCTCCCGTCGCTAACAAACCGTAGAACGATACTTGATGTTGTTTTTCTACATAAATTAATTGTTGGCGACATAGATTCACCTTTTATTTTAGGGCGTCTAAATTTCTTTTTCCCCTTTCGACCTACTAGAAACTACTGTCCTCTTCTTTTGTCTACGTGCACAACGGATTACGCCTTGCACAATTCATTTCGGGTTCTATGGACTCATAATACCCTAATACCCTATATCACGTATTCTCCTCTGAATTCTCTCTTCCCCTAATAAAATCTCTGCTTTCAGCATATCTTCGGCAAATCACTGATCACTCTCAGCTATGAGAAGGGACATAGCTTGCCGGACTGGCTAAGTATTTACCCCACCGGATCAGTGGATTGCCATCTGATTCTATATCTTCCTCATTTTACCTAACCTTTATTATAATTTTCACTTTCATATCTTAATTTTGTTTGTATAAGATTTCGTTTTAGACTCATATTAACATAAATGTACATTTCTTCTCAACTTCTCCTATCCATTTTGGCTGTAGATTCTATTACATCACTGACAAAACTTGCTGTGAACAGAGCCATAGCTGGCCGGACTGACAAATAAAATACCCCCACCGTGTCGGTGATGTTATTAGAATTATTTATATTTTCTTGAGGCTTTTAGCAAGTAAATCTTTTGTAATTTATCTTTTAATAACTCGAGTTGACACTCGTAAGGTCAACCCTTTCAAATAAATAAATCAATAAATAAATAAAAATACAAAATATATCACGTTTGTGGACCGCAAAACTTTCACGGAAGAAACGGACATTTGATCAGCAATGGGGAATTCTGTGGGTTCCTCAAGCCAAACGGATTTTAAGTTTGCGTGGTCTAAAATATTTGGACTGACAACGTTTTCATTGGCAAGAGTTATGGCGAACGTTATGTTTTGCAACTCCATCAGTAACATTCTATTCCTGGCTAGGTGTGTTTTGTATATGTGCCCGATTTCTATTTGTTTATATTTCGAGATTTGCAAAGTTTGGTTTACGGTGCAGGTTAATTGGATCCTTTGGGTGTTGTTGATTAAAATGCCAGTTTTGTGCACAACTTGTTTGGACATCTGCCCGCTACACAGTTTGCCCCTTGTTGACCTTGCATTTTTCCGTTTGGCCTGCTCTCCCTATTCTTTTTGGCTTCTCACAAAGTTGTCTTCTCTCGTGGTTCGACTCGACCGCATGTGCGAGTGCCAGAGCCGAAGGCAAGTTATTGATATGAATAACCGCAAGGCATCGTTGCGGAATTTTCCACATGGGCCTTTTACCATGCTCGATTCGTATGACATATTGACTTTGTTGGTCAATAATGTCAATGTCTTTTCGACCTCATCATAATATTGAAGCAAAGACAGGCTACTCTGCCTTTTACTTGAAATCGAGGACACATCATTTATCTTTGGTATATCCAATCCTGGAATACTGCTCCACAATATACAATTCGTCAGGATCAGATAGAGTCCGTTCAAAAGATATTTTCGCTTTTTGGCTTACGCGGCTTAAATTGGGATACTAATATAGGTTTACCAATGTACTCCGGCAGGCTTTTACTTCTGAATCTTCCGTCGCTAAAAAACCGTATAACGATAATTGGTGATCATTTTCTACATAAGTTAATTAATCATAGATTCACATTTTCTTATAGGTCGTCTAAACTTCTCCTTCCCCTTTTGACCTAATAGGAATTACTGTCCTCTCTTTTTGTCTGCGTGCACAACGGATTACGCCTTGCACAATTCATTTCGGGTACTATGCACTCAGTATAATACTCCATATCACGTATTTTCCTCTGTGATCTGTCTATCCCTAATGAAATCTCTTCTTTCAGCATATCTTCGGCAAATCACTGATCACTCTAAGCTATGAGAAGGGCCATAGCATACCGGACTGGCTAAATATTTACCCCAACGGATCAGTGGTTTGCATCTATTTCTATATCTTTCCCTTTATATATAACCTTTATTATAATTTTCACTTTCATATATTATTTTGCTATAATAATGTTAAGTTTAAGACTTAAATTTACATATTCATATCTTTTTGACTACTACTATCTATTTAAGCTGTAAGTTTTATTAGCATAATTGGCTAAACTTGTGATCAGGTGCATTGCTGGCCAGGACAGGTAAATAAAATACGCAAACCGTGCCGGTGATGCTATTGAAAATCTATATAGTTTCTTTAGACTTTCAGCACGTGATCTTTTGCTGTTTATATTTTTTAATTACTTGAGTTTAATTGAAACCCTGACGAAATGGGTGCTGAGGTAATGTTTTTTGTTTTATTTTTATTTTATTTATTTGAAACGATTGACTTTGCGGGTGTCAACTCAAGTAATTAAACGAATATAAATAACAAAAAAGAAAATATAAAATGTTATAGCCACCACCGCTCTTTTAAAACTTGGCGAGTCTTTAACTACTTTCAAATCACATCACCGTTGATTTGCTGGTATAGGAGCGGTTAAGAGGACTCCCTCTGAATGACCGTCCTGGCACTGAACAAAAGCACCCATAAAGTCTTTTGTGATTCCTCGCGTGGACCCCGCTGCTTGCTCTCTAACCGCCGACTGTACAAACGAGAGAAGATAGCGATTTAAAGTTTAGGACCATAGAGCATGAAAAATAATAATTTAACAAAACAAATCATTGATAATGAAGAGACCGAAGCGTTACCAGAGGAGCAAACTCCTGCTCCGAGACAAATCGAGGTGCCACTCATAGCTCCCTGAGACTAGAGCTGATATACAAGATGAGAGCCCTGGAAGAAGACGCATAAGCGAAGTGAAAAACAGTTCTTCGAAAGATGAAACATGCCATGCTCCGGCAACGGAATATCAGCATGGATGTCAATGGCGGCGCCTCTGTGCTAAGCGAGCTCCTCAATGTAATCGAGAGCTACAGGAAAAGCTGGAGTAAGGTCGAAAAGGAAAGGCAACGCCTTGACGCAGTGCAGCCAGCAGAAGGCAAGAGCTACGATGGATGTCTTGAGAGAACTACGCGAAAACATGAACCCAGAAGATGCTGAGTGTGCTATACGCGCAATACGAAAAGCCAGAACAGGGGACATGCTCCAAGAGTTGAACAAAGGAAGCAAAACACTAACATTGTGCGAAAATATCAAAAGCCCAGATCGGAGACACCTATGCATGAGATGCGAAGAAACCGAACACAAAATGAAAGGATGTACAAAAAGACCAAAGTGCTATTTATGCACACAGAATGGACATAATCAAACAATCAACTTTCAAGGCTCGATCAACTGCAAAGCCAGTTCCGGAAAAGCTAACAAATGATTATACTGCAGGCAAATCTACATCGAAGCCGCACAGCAGATGCTTTGCTGTCTCAAATTGTTTTAAAACTGATATCTGATTAAATCTTAATCTGCGAGCAGTATACTGGCAAACAAACTGGAGGCTGGCTGGAAGACTAATCTAAGACTACAGCAATATGGATACCCAGCTCAATCGGACTACGAGCCAGTAGCAGAAGCTCAGGAAGATGCCATGTATCCATGAGACTTATGGACTGCTCCTTAATTAGATGCTACTTGATCCCAAGTGATGATATCTCTACTTCAACAGCAAACTTGAAGACATCATGGATACAGCGAAGCAGATGAAAGGCCGCCTTATTCTAGCAGTCAATTTCAATGCGAAGGCAGAGGAGTGGGGTATGCGCTCGACCAATTACAGAGGTTGCAGAGTGCTAGATATGGCAGCAAGACTGACAATGATTGTTGCAAACGTTGGATCCACCCCTACGTTTAGACGACCTGAACACGAAGGCACAATACCTAACGTCAGTCGAATGGGAAAGCTTGACCCATCAAATCGTCGAATGGAAACTTCTGGAACTTCTGGATCTTCTTTTAAGTTAAGGGAAATGACACACAATGCGAATAGTACGACTTTTAGACGAAGATGGAATGCGCATCGCCACAACAAGTCGCTTCTAATTGATGAGCTTAATAGGAGGATTACGGAGATCCACGAGACCTTTAACATTATCAACAAAACCATGGCAATAATACAAAAAGCTTGTGATGCCACAATGCCCAAAAAAGGCTCCTAACACAGAGTTGGGCAAGAAGTCTACTGGCGATCAGAAGATATCATGATTTCTGAGAGATACATGCGTAAGAAGTAGACGTAAGCTCACCAGGGCAAGACGTAGAGGATCTTTCGCGATACAGCAGCTACAGTACAAGCAAGCAAAAAAAGATCTGAACAGAGCCATACGCAACAAGAGGGACGAGTGGAAAGCACTATACAATGACGTTAATATTGACCCGTGGGGCCTGGGATACAAGTTCGTAATGAAAAAATTAATAAAAAAAAGCGTAAAGCCAGATATAGAGGAATGGTCAATGGATACAATATTGGAAACCCTATTCCCACTCACGAAAAGGGACCTGGAATCCCAACACGGCATTCAATAGAAGATCACATTAAAGCATTCACCAATGAGGAACTAGTCAGAGCAGCAAACTGCTACAACATCCCAGCAGAAGTTTTAAAAGGAGGTGGTCTACGAAGCGGTCAAGAGCCAGCAGTTTAACCACTTCTCGAGTCCCATAATTCCACTGGCAGACGACATATCCGCAATCATCACAGCGTACAACACTGAATATGCGCAACGAAAACTCACACAGGTGATGGTGCGAATCTAGAATTGGAAAGACTCACACGGATTGCTACTAATTACCGGAGGACACAGCCCGGTAGAAGTTAACATGAAAGTTAGCGACCGCATTATAAGGACACAAAAGGCCATAAAGTACGTGGGATTCAGACAAGACACAAAGCTGACATTCTGGCATTCTGGCATTCTGGACCAACAGTACGCAAGAGTTAGGGCAGCGGAGACAACAAGGTCTCTCAGCCGGCTTATGGCGAATGTCGGAACTCCAATCCAATAAAGGAGAAATCTGGATATCACTAACTCCATAGTCCTATATGGCTGAGATCCCAAGTCTGGCTGAAAGCCTTTCTCGCAATATATACTCGCTGCGCTAAAGCAATGTCCGCAAATGAAAGTGATCTAATCTTAACTGCCTAATAATGCAGCTGGGTCATGGGAGCTTTAATGGAAATGTAAAATAAAAATTTTATCGAACTTGTTAAAGCTATACAGTCAACGCCATCCGAAACAACAAATAAAAACACGGTGGTGCTACCTAAGTTAATTTGTTGGCGTCGACGTAGTCTACAGTTAATATAATTTTTTGCGGAAAATACCATAAAAGGCAGCGCGTTAGTAAAGGCATTAAGTGAAACTATGGAAGGAAGTGTGTTACAGAGGTTTTCTCAAATATGTTATCATGACATAACTTGAGCCGAATTAAGGAAACTTTTCGTTCAGCGTTTTGCCAGTGTAGAAACACCAGCAGGTATATTTTTGGCAATGTTAGCAAGTTGTCTGACAAACGGTGAATGTCTTTACAATTATTCTAGTCGTATAAAGATGTCACTTATCACAAACTAGCGTAAGATGACTGTAATGGAAATTGCAAATAACAGATTGCAGCGCCTCACCTTTACTTCAACGTGAACACCAGAAGTGAATTGCAAACCGAGCTTAAAGCATTTACATATTTAACAAATAAATGAAAAACCTACAAGAAGAGAATACTTAGCAACGAAAACATTAACCATCATTGTATTGAAGTACTGTTCTATGTTTTGGACAATGAGTATTTAAAGATTGATATCATTATCGGCCGAGAAGTACTGTCCCCTGGATTCAATGTCATAATATCTCCAGGAAAATTCTACATTGTAAGATCAAAAACAGTTGATTATTGTTCAAGAGTTGAGAAATTTTCTGAGTTGAATACTGATCTTGTTGGGGAAGAAGAGATAAATTAAAAGCTTTATTGGAAAAATTCTCCAAATCTTTTAGTAGTGGAAATCTTTCAACTAGAGTTAGTTTGGGTGGATTGAAAATTATATTAGTACACCCAACAAAAAATTTTTAAAAGAAGACCATGTAGACTTAGCCCAAATGAGAGAAAATTGTTACGAGTCAAGGTTAATGAACAATTGGAATATAAGGTCATTAAACTAAGTTGGTCACCCTATGCAAGTCCTATAATGTAAGTTAACAAAAAAGACGGCTTCCATCGTATGTGTGTTCATTACCGTGAGTTCAATTCTAATACAGTCTCAGATAGATACCCATTGCCCCTTATATGAGGCCAGATAGATTGACTTCATGGAGCGAAATATTTTACATATTTAAAAATGGCAAATGGATATTGCCAAATTCTCTTGCACCAAGATTTGGTAAAGCGTACTGCTTTCGTCACCCCAGACGGGCAATACCAATTTTCGGCCATGCCATTTGGGCTCAAGAATGATCCTTCAGTGATGCAAGCACTCGGAGACCTTGCAAATATATTTGTGGTAGTTTATATGGATGACGCAACGGTGGTTACAGATTGCGGTTGATTGTCTCATGAAATCTGGATTCACATTCAATATCAAAAAGTGTTTTTTTCTTAAGTCAACAGATCAATATTTGGGATATGATGTGAGTGCAGATGAGATTCGTCCGAATTCGCTTAACTACTTTCCCACTTCCTCAGTCGCCAGCTGCTTTACGACAATTTGCTCTTATTTTCGACAATTTATGCCACGATATTCTTGTTTTATAAAACCGTTATTTACTTTAAGGCCAGAGCATGAAGAAATAAGACAAAAAAGCTATTTTTCATTACAAAAGCCAGTCTTAGTAATTTTTGACCCGCAGTATCCAATCGAGTTGCATACCAATGCTAGTTCTCGTGGATACGGAGGCATCTTGTTACACAAAATCAACAAGAAGTCTCATGTCGTTGAATATTTTAGTAAGGCTGCTTCAGCTGGTAATTTATTCTTATGAATTGAAGACTCTTGCTGTTGTCTTGTCTAAAAAACATTTTCGACATTGTTAAACATTTTCTTGTCCTTATGACATGACCTTTCTTCTAGGGTACAAAGATGATGGGTTTATTTACAATCGTCCACATTTGATTTACAATATAGAGAGGGTAAACGAATAGCTCACTTTATTTTCTTTTCAAGAAATCTGCCTTCAGCCAATTTGATTGCTACAACTTACAAAATTCCGGAAAAGCGAGTTCATTTGGTAGAAATATCTAGGTTTGGCTGAACAGCGTTAATAATATGAATAAACTGAAAGATAAGTGTCTTGCCGCGGACGTTGCAAAAACTTACGAATTGAGAGCCGGAATACTTTATCGAAAAATTCAACTAAATGGAAGATCACGATTTTTTTCAATTGTTCCTAGAGCAATAGACGCTACTACATTTGTGTATCTAACTCACACTCTTAAATTATAAATATAATTATAAAGTGCATAAATGCCGTAACGTCTGCTATATATTTGTTTGGAGTATCAAATCGCATAATAAATTTGCATTTGATTGCGACCGGTGCAAGAAGAGCCAATGGACAAGTCGAACGCACTTTGAGCACTTTAAAACTCTTCTTAACTGCAGTCTAAACTAGCAGCCGGCCTTGGCAAGATGGATTAGGAGAGGTAAAGTAAGCCTTAAGCTGTACGGTTAGTCGAGTGGTGAAGGCAAGCTCCTTAGAATTGTTTATTGGCAAAGTTACATGCCCATTAGGATATCTTCCGCCTTGTCACATATATTTAGAGGGCTTTTCAAAGGACTGAATTGCTATATGAGGATAGATATATGCTCAGGTCATTGACAAATAATAGGAAGTATAAATATGCGCATGACGACATAAAAAAAAATGCCAGAAGGGCATGTACCAGCCGAATTTGAAAGTTGTAATAAGGATTTGAATAAGATGATTGAAAAAGATTCTGTTTAAAGAGACAGTAATTAAAAAAAAAATAAATAAGAACATAAAAAAAAGAGACAATACAGATGCGTGAAGGGCTGATATTGAAGCTTTAACAATCATGTAAGCACAAGTGCAAAACAATTGCTTTGATCATTCCGCATTCGATATTATAATATTAAACCAGTAGAGTTTATGGTAATGTTAAAAAAAACTGTATTAAAGAAAAACAAGTTTGTATTAGTTTAAGAATGAAGCAGAAGTCTGAAGACTTGATTCGTTAATGAAATTGTGATGAAATTAAAAATAGTTGTTATAATAATGATAGCAAAGCTTTCTAATAATATTGCACGCAATTGCGTAACGGTCAGGATAACAAAGCATTCTAATAATATTGCACGAGATCGTGTAACAGTCAGAATGGCCATGTCGGCACTGAGTGTGTATGGTTGAGAGTGTGCGCGTGTGAGTGTATGGGTATGCTTTTTCGAGTATTTCGGAAGAATAATAATGACGCATTAGCCTTTAATTGTCTTGTATTTGCTTATCGTATTAAGAAGAACCGTTATAGCGCGACGACAGCGTGGTGTCGAGGTCGACGATCGTGGTTCGGTTGTCCGCACAAGAGAAGAATTTGCGACACAAAGCAGTCTGTGTGACCGCAACTCGCTGCGCTAAAGCAATGTCGAAAAAAAATAAAAGAATATACGTTTTCTGGCATGCGACTTCTTACTAAAGCGCAGCGTATCCCATATTTTCAACTCTTAAAATTCAAATGACACCAGAAATCAGCGAGTACCCTAGTAAAAGCAATTCCTCTTCTTCCCATCATACTGTGTAGAGTTGCAATTCCTATTCACATTTGAATACAACCGCATAATGCACCGACATATCGCTTTTGATATATGCATATGTATTTATATTCTACTAACTCTTTGATTATTAATTATTGTAGGTTTCCTCGATCTTCCGTAAAATAACAGTAGAAGAGCCACATAAACGCAAAGGCTCGGTTCAATGTATGAATTTAAGAATATGGCCATAAGAGATTGTACTGTGCACTGCGAGCGGTGTGTGTAGTTTGCGAAGAGCTTCATGACACCGTCCACGGCATTGCAAGCAATGAAGACCCCAGCTCAAAAATGTGCGGGACCTGCAGTGTTAACCACACATCAAAATACAAAGGTTTGCCCAATAAATAAGGAGATCAAAAGTCATATTCAATAGATAGACAACGCCACACATTCTCAAAACGGTCCGATCATACCATCCAAATCAAGCCCAGACGTCTTTTGACATTCTCAAATACATTAAAAACAGGACTGGTACCGTGTGCCTCAAATACGCAGCATTCGCAAGCAACACACCCAGAACTAAACACGGCTCAACAGCAGAAACCAAAGGTGCAGCAACAGAGCAAATTTGAAGCAATGTTATATTATTTGCAGCAAAGCCTAATTGGCTTAGATACAAAAAATATATAAGTTCATACATTGAGCTAAAACCTCTTTTCAACGCAGCAGATAACATCGACAGCTTTGTTATTACACTGGAGTCCGTCCACACCTCAAACTACACAAGCACATTACATCCTAAAGATGACAAATGTACAAATCGTGCAGCTTGTCCTTGAAAAGCGACGCTTTCGTGAGGCCACACGTAAACTAATCAAAGCCCTCAACCAAGAAGAAACAATTATCAACATCTTCTACAAAATACTCACGGATATGCCCGCAGCGATGAAGATAGAGCCAGCACTTTTGCCGCTCACCTTAAAAATGTTTTCCAACCAAATCCTGCCACAAAATGAGCCAATCAAATTCCTCCCAAACGATATCGTGAATAATATCAAAGAGCAACTGTACCCGAAAAGTCACCGGGCTGCGACCTCGTTACCTAATAAATGATTATTGAGCTTCCATATTGTGCCGTTTGCACTATCGCCCATCTGAAAACTTGATCACTTTTCAGAGAGATGGAAATGGCAATCATCATAACGATACCGAAGCCAGGAAAAGATCACACACTGCCCTCGTGGTACAGACCTATAAGCCTATTATCATGTCTATCAAAACTTCTCGAAAAATGCATACTGACTCGGGAAAATCCATTTCTAATAGTCCACAACAAAATTCCATCGCATCAATTTGGCTTTCGTGAAAACACGGAACTATTAAGCAGGTCAATCGTATAACAGTAGAAATACGAAACTCTTTCGACAATCGTGAATACTGCACTGCAATTTTTTTGGACGTCTCGCAAGCATTCGACAGAGTTTGGATAAAAGGCCTAATGTATAAAATCAAAGGAATTCTACCTTGTAACACGCATAAGCTTTTGGAGTCATACCTTTACAACAGAAAATTTGCTATAAGATCCAACACTGCTTTGTCTGACGATCATACTATTGGAGCTAGAGTTCCCCAAGATAGTGTACTTGGGCCAACATTATACGTACTCTACACAGCAGACATCCCAACAAGCACACGACTTACAACATCTACCTTTGCTGACGATACAGCTATTCT